>JAHUTJ010059950.1:0-12270 GCA_036250325.1 Characodon lateralis
GTATATGTCATTCCCAAGACGAATTGACGCTGTATTGGCCGCAAAAGGAGGCCCTACACCATACTAATAAATTATTGTGGTCTAAAACCAGGTGTTTCAGTTTCATTGTCCAACCCCTGTATGTAAAAAGTCCAGATTCTGAGTATCTCAAACGCCTGACAGGAACTGGATCAGTGCATCTTTTTAATAAAGAGCCTGAAGCAGCAGCACGAAAAAGGGACTCTGATGAAGGCACCATCAGCATTTCTTCAGGAAACGTCTGGTTACTTCCTTCTTCTTACTGACAAACCAACACCTGCTATGATGGGTTCTGTCAGAACCAAGTGGGAAGTTTCTGGAACATCCTCTTCCATTCAGGACACACGAAGGTTTCAAACATGTTGGGTTTTATTTAAAATGACTTCTGTTTGCTTCATTTGTATTCTTTTCCTTATACATCTTCACAGATAACCTGAAGCGTTGCAGCAGCAGAGAATTAAAAATGAAAAGTTTTAGGCAAATTTCTTTAAAAAAGGACTCAAGTTCAGGAATAACTCATTACTGCTGAATTCATCTCAGTCCAATCAGCCTGGTTCTGAAACAGCTTCACTGTAACACATGGGAATAACATCAGATCAACCAGCTGCACTGACTGAAGCCGCCTGAACTCAATCGGATGCTGTTTAGTTCCTCTGGAGATTCACTGCAAAGCTTTAGTGATGCAGGAATTCAACCAGCAACTTCCCATCAGCCTCTGTCAGAGAATAAGAGTCCAAATGTTTCACAGTGTGAGCTCTCATCTGTCTGCTGATTTCAAATTCTTGAAGCTTCTAGAGGTCACAGCATCCATAAAATACACAAACAGCCCTGTTTACACACACACACACACACACACACACACACACACACACACACACACTGCAGCCTCTCGGTGTTTCAGGGTGGAGCGGCTCGCCTTGCTCCAGATCAGATGGAGAACTGGTGGATCTTCCAGTGAGATGAGCAGAAATGTTCCTTCTAAAACTCGATCAGTAACAGCAGAGGCGATGAAGATTAAAAACAAGACTCTGTAGCGTTCTCAGTTTGCATTCCCAGTTTGTTCCCCCTGTAAAAAATTTTTTCAGTCCTGAGGTTTCAGGAAAGCTTTCTTTGAGTTTTTCTCAACAATGTTCTGGTTGACGTCGTCCTCGTCCATCGTCGCTCGCTCACGCTTCTTTGCAAACTTTTTCTTCAGGGTTCCTACTAAGCTCTCGTACCTGAAACACAGAAACAGGAAGCTGTGAACCCGAGCTGACCAATCAAGAGTCATGTTGGACCAGTTCATCTTGAACTGCAGCAGAGCCTCCAGAGATGAACATGTGAGGGTTAAACCATACAACGGTCATCCTGTCAGTGCCAGCAGCTAGTTTAACCAGGCAGACTGAACCTGAGGAAGCTCTGACAACATTCAAGAGTGTAAGAAACATCCTGCAGCTTTGGACAGAGGAGGAGGATAGCTGCACACCAACCAACATAAAACATCAGAGTAAAGATAGACAGCAGCTTCCTGCAGCGGGATAGATGACTGTCGGCTATCGGCATATGTTTTCTGTTGTCTACAAAGTCTGAGTGTTTCCAGCTTCCTGCTGAAGGTAAATTTACAGGTAAAGGCTCAGAAAACAAACCTACAGACACGTTTGTGTAAAGGATGTGAGGAGACTCGGTCTGAAGATCTAGAAAAAACTTCAGTTTACCTCAGAGCCATTTCTTCATCTGTGACGTCTGTCTGCATGTGGCTCACATCATCCTCCTCTTCTTCCTTTTCATCTTTAGGATTCAGCAACGCCATCAGTTTCTGGGACAAAGGGAAGGAAGCATGGTCAGACTGTCCTCAGAGAATCACTTTAAAGTAGTTAAAGATCATAATAAGCTTCACATTCTGTACTGTAAGTTCTACCCTGTTTCTGTGCAGAGATTCATGGGAAACAATTACAAAACTGCAATAAAGTCATTATTTTACTTCGCTATAAGAACCTGGAACACAACCAAAATGACTAAAATTCATGGATATAGTTGAACCACAAACATCACCAATTATGTTCAAAGCCCAAAACAACCAGATACCAGAAAACATTCATGAACTGCTTAAGAAAAGGGAGTTAGGAGGTTTAAATTATTAAATGCCCATCACCTGAAAAACAAGGAAGACTTTCTACATTTCTGTGTTTGGGGTGAAGTTCTTGAGTCGTTTGAATGGAGCTCAAGCAATGTCCAAACATTAAACTGTTTAAATCACAGTATAAACAAGGATTATAATGGATATTATACTTAAAACATTAAGTATTATTATTATTGCTGTTGCTGCTTTTAGACGTAATAGTATTGTTGCTAATATGTAAATATAATGTATAAAAATATATGACTTATAGCACATTATTAAGAAGTTTCTTCATGTAACTGGGAACAGATCAGCGAGAAAGTGTGTCGGGTAACTGGGCGGCTCACTATGAATTCATTCTTCTTCCCACCACTGGAATATAAACACCAACTTTAACAATGTCACCATTTCTTTTGTCTTGTTCTTTTTCTTCTTTTTTAAACATTTTGTATGTTCCATTGCATATTCAAAAATAAATAAAATAAACCGGGACTGGTTCTGATCTGAAGACACAAACCTCCACCCCTGGATTAAACCCTCTGAAGGACAGGCGGCCATAGAACAGGTCCTCACAGGGCACCAGACTCTTCTCCTCAATGATCAGGTTCCTGAAACACAACATCAATATGATCAATAATCTCCTGAAGCTGATCTCAGACCAGCAGCTCCGACCTTCTGGTACGTACTCTTTGGCTTTGAGCTCCGGTAGGTCCAGGTACCAGTGCTCGTCACTGATGATCCTTTTCTCATCTTCTTCCAGCTGCTTCTTCGTCTCAGCGTCCAGCCCTCTCTGCATGAACTACAGAACAGAGAGCGTCATCTGTTACTGCACACAGCTGGAGAAAAAGCCTTGAACATTTCTCCTCTTCTGACTCCAACCTGGAATCCTAAACTTCACATCTCTGTTAGAACATTTATGATCCAACACACCTGTAGAACCAGAATAAATAATAGGTAGGAACCACATTAAACTGCATCATTAGGCTGCTTGTTCCCAGCAGCCCATCAGAGACAGAGTTAGAGGAGGAGAATGGATCTCAGGTCAATGTTCCTACCAGGTCCTGTCCTGTTGGCTGATTTTTATTTATTTGTTTCCATCCAGGTCACACGACAGAAATATTTCTCATCTAAAATGTATTGTCAATTAATCATCAGATTCAATCTGAACCAGGAATTCTGAAATCACACCGTTTCTCAATTATCGAGTCATTTTAGGGCTTAGTTCTTTGAATGAAAACGGCAAAAATATTTGCCCAAACCTATAATAGTGTTTATAATTTAATAAAGGTTTTGTCAAACAGAGAGATGTATTGTCTTCAGATGAAAACATGAGAAAATAAAACAGAGAAACGGAACAATGGCATAATAAATGAAAATGCTAAAAGCTGGATCACAGATTGAAATAATAATGTTTAACAGTTAAAGGAAAGTCTAAACAAATGGGTTTTAACCTTGATTTAAAAGAACTCAGCATTTTTCAGCAAATTACAGGATTTAATCTGGATCTAAATAACTACACATTCTGGGATTCAGACTGCAGATCGTTTCCTCTTGTTTCTGTTTTCACGGTTCTGCTCAGTGGTATGATCTGTAGACTGAAGCCCAACACTTCTTACTATTATCACTTTTGACAGAATTTTCAGAATTTGAACAATCAAGTCAATATGATCAGTGATAAAAATTACACAAAAGATACTTATAGTGTGCAAAGTACTACTTGAAATTTCGCGGTGTAGTTTGCATATTAAGACAAAAACATCTTGCTAACTGTGGATGCAGACTTACCTTCATCCTCAACAGATTTTTAGACAATCTCACCGAGTCCCCCGCCATCTTTGATCAGCAGATCAACAACCTCGAACTAACCCAAACTAATTAAACGAAATTATACTCTTGGTGTTTTGATGCTAAGCTACCAGTAGCAGTTGAGGACCACGCTGCTCAGTCTGATGAATCAAGCCCGAGCACTTGCAGCGGTTATCAGCCCGGTATAGTCAAACACGATCAGCTTCCGGTTGTTCTCGGTGTTTAGCGCCCCCTTCTGATGTGGAGGAGAAGATTCTCGATTCTTTTACCAACGACACGTCAAAACGTCCGCCATGTTGGGAAGGAAGACGTCAGCCATTCACCGTCCAATGAACCGAAGGTTTGTTGTTCTAACAAGATTAGAGGCTGGTTAAATTTACCAAAACACCAAATTAAATGTTTTTTTTTTATTCTAAAGGTTTAATATCTTTCATTCCGTACAATGATTTTTTTTGGACCAAAACCATATTGAAATAACTGAAAAGTGTTTATATGGAACAGTGGAGAATTGTGAAATTCACTTTTATGAACCACCCGCCTCCCACCCGTAGACTACTGGAGAAAGGCACCGGCTTCCCCGTGACCCACTTTGGAAGAAGCGGTATAAAAAATTACTGACTGACTTCTATATACATTGATCAGCTGTTTTTTTTTTCAGGTTCTGCCGGATATTTCTATTCAGAAGCTGAACTTTCACAATTACAAGTGGGAAAATCCACTTTAACAACCCAAAAGTTAGAATTTGAGCCAGGAAATTTTCTAACCAGTCGTAAATGTAAAATCCAACATTTAAAACCGGTGATAGCCTCAGAAATGAGAGTTTGTATCTCATAAAGTCATCACGCTGAGACATCTTGGACCTCTGTCTGCTGCAGAGTTTTATAGAAATATCAGTTTGCATTCCTAACAGTGGGCTCAGAACACTGAAACATTTAATTTGCAATATCCCAAAAACATTTCCTGAACTTTACAACTGTTTTTATGTAATCTATTCTGATAATCCTGCATTTACAGTTTTATGAAATGTACTATTCCATCATAAGAGGAAGGGATGTATGAACTGATCTTGGGTGCAGCAGTGAATGGAAGTTCTTTGGTAAAACATATTTTATAATTTTATTTCTTTTCCAGTCATTCCTGTGTGGTTTTCACATCTCAGCTTCCTGCTCAAAAACGGTAGTACTGAACCTGTACAGGTCCTGGAGGTTTGGTTTCAGTTAACAACAACAAACAAAATTACAGCATGTAAGAAAAAAAAAAACTCAGATGTTTATGAATTATTTGGAAACCTTTAAATCTACCTAGGCATTCCTCATGAAAATGAATAAACAGTTTTTGTTGTTGGAGATCTGATTAGTTTTTCTGTCAGATTCAGTCTAAAAACAGAGATTCTCCTGAAACAGTTTAAAGTAAAGCCAAAAAAGAGTTTTAGACACTAGAACGCTTAGTTTTTGTGGTGTCTTCTGTGAAATAATCATGAGGTACTTTATTTTTCTGCAGGCAGAAGCAACTACAGGATGAGAAGTAAACTGAAACTATTGCTCTATCATCAGTTCTCAGTAGAACACAGGTATTTTATGGGAAGAGAACAATAATCAGTACAAGTTGTTTTTAATGATAGTAAAGTGCTTCATATCAAGTTGATCTTAACCTTTTGAGATTTCAGAAATGAGAGAAATGTCTGGATGTTTTTTCAGAAGAATTTAAAGCTGACATCGCCAGTAATCAATAGTTAAGAACCAGCTAAAACACGAAGGTCAGATTGATCATTATTGACCAAATTAACTGAATATTAAAGGAGCTCTGGGATAACAACAACAAAAAGATGAATTTCTTCCATAACGTAGGACAGATGAAACAGAACACAGGAAGAACTTCTGAGAACAGGCCGGGCTGGAAACACTCACACCTCAGTCCAGTAGATGGAGCCTTTTCCTCTTTTAGATTGTTTTACAAACAGAAGAAGAGAAAGACCTGTTGATCACCTAATAACTCTGTTGTTCTTGGGGATCACAGCTGATGTTTTGGGTTTGGGTCCATTTTAGAAATGATCTTTATTCACAAGTTTAAGCTGCAGGAAACTATTTCATTTTGCATCAAGTCTCAGGTTTCCAATCAATTCTCATTTCCAAGTTTTTAGTTGGGTCAAACAGCTTTCTTTCAGGTTCTCAAGTGTTTCAAATGTTCCCATATCAGGAACTCTAACATTCCTGGCTTAGGTTCCCAGTTATTTCAAACATTTCTATTTAATGATCTCAGTGGACTCAAATGTTGTTTTAAGGTCTTTGCTCCTGTTTCAGGTTCTTAGCCATTTTACACATTCTGTTAAAAGGTTCTTATTTGAACCACACTTTCAGGTCCTTAGGTACTGTAAATTTGGGTTCTTGCTCTTCCTTAGATGAACTTGTGGATCACCACCTCCTTCAGGGATTGGAAGCACACTTCCCCTCTCTCACCGTTTCTGAGGGCTGTCAGCTCGTCCTGCAGCTGAGCCACGGGACGTCCCAGCTGGTACCCCAGGTCCACCAGTAGCTCCAGCAGCGCTGCTCTGTAGTGCTTCAGTCCATAGCGTCTCACTGGAGGGAGAGCTCGCTGAGCAGCTGAAAACGCCTGCTCTGGCTCATCCAGGTCCCGGTAACATACTGCGATGGCAGACAGGGCGGGGACCGTCAGGGTGGACTTCTGCCATGGCAATAGCTTTTCCTGGATCTCCAAAACCGTCTGCAGCAGCTCCAGAGCTGCCGTGAACTGCCCAGCTCGCAGGAGCACATGGGCCTGCTTCTGCTCGTGCTCAGTGAAGAACTCCGAGAAGTGAGCGGAGTGTCTGACACAGCGGGTGGCGAACAGCTTGGCCAAGTAGTCCTGGAGGGCCAGGCGCCGCTCCAAGATGCTCTCAGGGTTGAAATTCCCTGTCAAAAGTTTCCGGGGCAGAAGAACATCCTCCAGCTCTTCATTAAACTCCTCCAACAGTTTGCGGTGAAGCTGGAAGAAGTCATTGTAGCGGCGTTCTACGGAAACACGGCAGGAATCAAAGCTGCCAGAGCGCATCACCACGATCTGATACACCTGCAGACAGAGGGGAAGATTCTGTGAACATGTTCAGACTCAAATAGCTGGTTACTGACCAGTTCTGATACAGTTTGTGGACGCTTTTTAGATTTTATAGAAGGCACACTCAGGAAGAGACCCCGGTTTGATCTTAAAATTTAGGAGAACTGTTGTGGGACTTGTCTTCTGAGCTCCATCTGACCTGATTCTCATTCTTAACCAGAAGAGCAAGCATTTTCTGACTGTCTGTCCTGACCGTCCCACATGAATGTTCTACCAGGACTGAGCCTTCTGACTGTCGCAGGCGACTATCCCAGGGGCTGTTCAACATGAATTTCCCTCCTAACTATACCCTCTGACCGTCCTAGGTGACTGTCCCACATGACTGTGTGTCTTGACTGTCCTATCTGACTGCCCCTGTCAACTATGCCCATTGGTTGTTCAACCTGATTGCCCCACCTGCCTCTCCTTTTTGACTGTTCCAACTAATTCTCTCTCCTGACTGCTGCGCCTTACTCTCCCATTAGACATTTTCTTCTCACAGTCACAACTGACTCACAATCTACTGTCCCACCAGACTCTTTCTCCTGTCTGTCCCCGCGGACTATCCTAGCTAACTGTCTCCCTGATTTTTCCAGGTGACCTGACTCGATTGTGTTTTTGCCGGTTATCTCACCACATGTTTGTTCAGCAGTTGCTCCACAACTCGACTCGATGGGATCTCAAACAGCAACCGGACAGGTCGCTCATTTAGCTTTGCCAGCTTCAAGTTCTTTTGAAGCTCCTTAGTGGTTAAGCCGGAACAACTGGGCCTTCCACCTAACAAGGAAACAAACACAGATCTGAATCAGTTTTAGGAAATCTGTTTTACCCCAATAGTCAGAATGGATAAAACCCTCTCATCTGACTCTGGAGCAGTTTTATTTCTGATCTGCCGAGGTGGCTTACCAGGATTCAAACCAACAATATGGCCTAAAAAAATCAGTCAGAAGGTTTTCAGGATAAAGGATCGTCACCTGTAGAGGGGGATATACACAGATTTCTTCATCACGGTTGGCTCAAAGAGCTGTTCTCCAAGTTCCCACCCTGATCCTCAGAGTTTCAGATTTTGAATCAAAACATGTAAATTTGTTTGATTCTGTTTGTTTGAAATTTAAGCTCTGTACAAGCGGAGCAGGAGTTTGGTTCGCATTGCCGGCACTAAGTTTGACGTGTTCCCGGTGCACGTTGGACTCTGGCAGGGCTGCCCTTTGTCCTGTTCATAACTTTTATGGACAGGATTTCTAGGCGCAGCCGAGGGCCGGAGGGGGTCTGGTTTGGGGACCAGTGAATTTCATCTCTTCTTTTTGCAGATGACGTGGTTCTGCTGGCCCCCTCTAGCCAAGACCTACAGCATGCTCTGGGGCGGTTCGCAGCCGAGTGTGAAGCAGCTGGGATAAAGATCAGCTCCTCCAAGTCCGAGGCCATGGTTCTCGACCGGAAAACGGGGGCTTGTCCTCTTCAGGTTGGAGGGGAGTTCCTGTCTCAAGTGGAGGAGTTCAAGTATCTTGGGGTTTTGTTCACGAGTGAAGGAAGAATGGATCGTGAAATCGACAGACAGATCGGTGCGGCTGCTGCAGTAATGGGGAAGTAATGGTGAAGAGAGAGCTGAGATGAAAAGCAAAGCTCTCGATTTACCGGTCGGTCTACGTTCCTACCCTCACCTATGGCCATGAACATTAGGTCATGACCCAAAGAATGAGATCCCGGATACGAGCGGCTGAAATTAGCTTCCTCCGTAGGGTGGCCGGGCACTCCCTTAGAGATAGGGTGAGGAGCTCAGCCATCCGGGAGGAGCTCGGAGTAGAGCCGCTGCTCCTCCACATCGAGAGGAGCCAGTTGAGGTGGCTCGGGCATCTATACCGGATGCCTCCTGGACGCCTTCCTCGGGAGGTGTTCCAGGCACGTCCCACCGGGAGGAGGCCCAGGGGACGACCCAGGACACGCTGGAGGGACTAATTTAAAAGCTATCCTTTCTGGTCTGGAAACACACTGGCATCCTTGGATGGACGGACGGACATGATGGAGGGATATTCAGCTACCCACAGGTTTGGCATTCCTCAGGTAAGTTTCATTGCTCCACCAGAGCAGGGAGAAGACACCTGGGCCTGCTTCTTCCATGTGGAGTCTGTAGTTGTTTAACATGAGGGGCAAATATGTAAATATGAAAGTGAAGCTGTTCTGAATCTGAAGCTATCTCTGTTCTCGCCCCTTAATTTTAAAAGCTATTTCATAGGGTTTCTGTACAGCGCTGTGATGGTTTTGTCTGTGAAAGATGCTGAAAAATAAACTTTTTGGACGTTTGTGGACCTGGAAGCTGTGTTGAGTTGTGAAATGTTTCTCTGTATGGTTTGTTCCCCTGACTGAATGATTGCAGCATCTGAACATCAACAACATTCACCTTCCTCATTGGTTTTTGGGGAAATGCCCTGAAAACTCTTCTGCTTTGCTTTTAACCTTTTCCGTTGTTCAGAACAGCACAAACTGGTTTTATTCTGTGCTCAAACTGGAGCTTCTTGATGTCACAGTTTTAGTAACTTTGAGCTGATGTGTTGCTTCAAAAGGAAAAGATTTGCGGCTTTTTCTTGAATTAAACACAGATCTGCAGTTATCTTCCAGAACCTCCTGCAGTTATGAAAAATTGTTTATTTTAATTTTTCATCTCCAGCATCCTGGTAAACAGCAGGATGAACAGAACCAACTTAAAGCCCGGGCTCAAATGTAGTCCTCAAGGTCATCATGATGAAGATGGTTTTATGAACCTGCTGGATGAACCGGTCTCGGTTCTTCTTTCACTTGATCACTGAGAACATTCAGGTTCTGCTACAGCTGTTCTTTAACGCTTGAACCTTCTGGAGAAGTTCTACAGGTTCATGTCAACCCTGTAGAACTTTGACTAATCAGACATAAAGCTGAATTGTCCCTTTAACAGCAAACACACCACAAGACAAATGCAGCGGTACCTGCAGTCATTGGATCCAAGTCATTTGGGTCTTCAGAGCCCCTCCCTGGTTCTGCCATCGGTTCTTTGCAGCTGATCCTTGAGTGGAAAAAACCAGAGGTCAGATCTGCAGGTGAGAGACATCCAAGTTCATGTTCCTCTCACTAAACTGGATCTCTCAAAAAACTACTTCAATCATACTGGTTTTATCATTAAACTGGTTCTGGGACCAAACAGGTCTGTTGGAGGCTGAGAAGCTCCTGCTGACTGTCCTGCAGTCAAGAACTCAGAACATGTTTGTGTTCAAATGAGGAAGTTCTTCTACAGATAAAACAGGAACTGAAGGAAGTGAAACCAAGTCCAGCTGCAAACAGATAAGGAGCGCTTGATTTAGGGCTGCCGACACAGCAGACGGGTGGAGCTAATTCCAGAGAAAGTGAATGAGAATCTCTTGGTTCTGCAGCTTAAACTGAAGTCAGGCTCTGAGAAAGTAGGAATGGGAGGAGGCACTGGATCCTCTCTGATCTACTGGGTGAAGTCAGAGCTCCAACAGTGCTCCTCCATCCACACCCCCATCTAACCAAACCAAACCATGGCCATGAGCTCATGAGCACCTGGCTATAACTGGACCAGCTTGGTTATCCTGTAGATGAATATTGGAATAAAAAGGCCTTTGTGATTGGATATAGGAAAATAATTTATGCCCCCAGATTTTAGGGGACAGTTCTGATGTTGGATAACTTCTAGATCCAAATAGCACTTTCTAAAATGAGCCAGAATTTATTAATTGAATTGTTTAGAAGGAATCCACATTCCAATTTCAACACAAAAATCAAGTTAATCTTGACTTTAATTACTTTTCAGAACTTTAATTATTCTTACTGTTAAAATTAAAATGAGAAACAAGAGATATGTAAACTGATTTAGGTAAAACATTTTCAAACTGACAGAAATCCATGTTATAAGACCTTTTTCCATTAAAAAGGTTAATTAATTACTATAATCATATTAAATAAATTACAATATGTGTTCAGATGAGGCTAAATCATTATAATTAAGAGAAATAAAGGCTGAAAAACATCTGTTTTTAAATAATCTATATAATGTGGCGCCACCAAGGTGGGGTCAGGTAGGGCACGGGTAACCTCTACAAATTTGCTGCTTTTCTGTTATGACTTTTGGACCTGGTGTGCCACCGCAACATTATCAGAACAGAGGCTTTAGACCTTTGTGCTGAAGCTTCAGTCGGTCAGTGAGACAGAGATGTAAAAAACCTTAGTACAAACGTACCCCGTTGCAACTTATTTGTGTTTTCCCAATGGAAGAAAACTGTTTTTAGAACAAAAATGGCTTTAAAACTCAGAATGACTGTATGTACTGTATGTTTAAATCTGAAATAACTGAAAAGCTTTAATGCGTTGAGCACTATAAAGAGATTTAGTTAGACAAGAAATTAGAAAGACATTAAACAATTTCTACACTTTTAAAAGAAGGGCAGCAGGTAAAGCTAAATAATATTTTATTAATTCTCATCCTTATATTCCCATTAATTACTTAATGCATGAAAATTAGTGCTGTTATCAATTACTAGCCTAGTTAAGGCTGTAAAAAGCTCATCAGGAATATTAAATGGTAAAGGGAGGGACTTTATACAGTGCTCTTCCAGTCGCCTGAGCATTCGCAGCGTCTAACACAAGGTCCACATTCACCCAGTCACACTCACCAACGCCCACACATTCATGCACCGATACGCAGGTTGGTAGGTAACCAGGATCCTATAGGCTGCCAACAAAATCACAGTAACCTTCAAAACTTTTGAAGTTTTTAGGGAAAAGGGACAGCAAGTAGCAGACTGTTTCCCGGTGAAAGATCCCAAGAAGCCTAGAGGTTTTACAGGCACTGAGCAACCCTTAGATTATGTGCAGAGTTAAGCCCCAAATAATCCTTACTTCTGGCAGATTTAGGTTTAAAGTAATCTTTTGATTTTCCCAACATGTTTCTTCTAACTGGACGTAATATTAATGGTTTAAAATGGCCAAATCAGAGTCCTGACCTGAATCTGATGGACAATCTGTGGAGGGAGCTAAAGATTAGGGTAATGGCAAGGTGGCCTTCCTATCTCAGAGACAAGGAGCGTATCACCAAATATAAATAGTCAGAATACCAGTGGAAACATTCAAAAAGCTGACCAGCAATTATAAGAAGGAATGAACTGCTTTATTACCAGTAATATTTTTCCACTTCTTCTTATTATTTAGAACGGTGACTTTATTTTTCAAAATGCCAATTTCTATAAATAAAACAGATATGTGTCAGGATC
>JAHUTJ010059951.1:0-12263 GCA_036250325.1 Characodon lateralis
TGCTGTAAAAGACTCGACAGGGAATACAGTTTATGATCCTGAAAGAATAAACAGCACTTTCAGAGATTTCTACAAAGCTTTATACTCACCACAGATAGACCCGTCAGATAATGACATTGATCAATTTCTGGATAAAGTAACAATTCCTAAACTATCAGATAATCAAGCGATGGCCCTGGATGTACCACTGACTTCAGCCGAAATCCAAGAAGCTCTAAAAAGCATGCCCAAGAAAAACTGGCGGGTAGGTCCAATCTCATTGCAGGTGCTCCTTCTTCAAGGAGCACATTCTGCTGGCAGGGCAGAGGGTCTGCGTTAGGGGGTGGGGCGGGGTCAACCTCGGTGTCCAATGTCTTATATGCTCTGAGAGTTGTTCGAATGTTGGGGTGGGTGTAGGTTTCCTTCTGGGGTGGGGATGGGTGGTTAGCCTTGGATGGGTGTGGGCGTTGTTTGGTCTTGGGTGGTTCCGGCTTGGTTTCTGGTTCCTTGTCTTGGTTTCGGTTACTGACGCCAGTCCCTTTTCTGTCTGGGGGAGGGGGTTCGGAGGGAACTGCATGGTTCGAGTGTGCGGGCTGGCCGGGGTTGGTCTTGGGGTGGACTGGTCTCGGCTTCCGGATAGGTTTTGGTTTTGGCTCTGTGGGCTCTCTTGCCTTTTGTGCGCCTCGGGATGGGTCTTCTTGCGGGGCTGCTTCTGGCATGGGTATGGGTGTCGGGCATGTTCTAGGACCTGGATGCTGCGGGCCTTCTTTTTGTGGGGGAGCACTTTCACGGGGGGCTTTGTTTTTGGGGGGCTGGTGGGGGTGCATTTGCGCAGTGTGAACTTTGTGTACAGCTTTTGCTTTGGGTGCTCTTTGCTGCATTCCGTCCTCCGCTGTATGGTGTGGTGTTGGGGCAGTGGTCCTGTGCGCGGCGCCTCTGAGCTTCGGGCATGGGCGTCGTTGAGCTCTGCGCTTGCATCCGGCTTCTCGGCCTCGTATTGGGGTGGGGTTTGCTCATTTGCTAGATGGTTCCTAGTGGGTTGTGTGTGCTTGGGGATGTTGGTCCCGGCTTTCAGTTGGTTCTTGGGGCCTGTTACCTGTCCCTAGTCTTTTGCCCGGCAAATGTGCCTATGCCTCCCTCCTTTGTTGGGACTCGACAAACGGAGGTGCTTATTGGGGTCAGCCGGGGAGCTGGCTCCCTGGGAGAGCGGTTTGCCCCCCAGTCCTTCCCTTCCCATCCCCGGACACCTCCCTCCACCAGCTCCATCACACTACCACTCATGGAGGGCCTTGGGGTGCATCAACACCACATTTGAGCTGGTGGAGGCAGGCTTGGTGTCTCTTCACACCTCCGGTTCACTATTTCCCATCTGTGGTCGGAGGCCGGGAGAGGGATTGGGCCCTCTAGTGGGGTCTGGGCTGGGGTAGGGGGTTGGGTCTTGGGGATTGTCTGGTGGTGGGGCTGGCGTTTCGGCTCTCTCGGGATCGCTTGGGTTCCCTTCGATCCCGGCCCCTGGCTTTGGGCCCGGGTCTGCCGGCCGGGGGGGTGCCGGGCTCCGGCAGGGGGTCTTAACCGGCTTTGTTTGGGATGTGGCCCCGCTTTGGTGGAGGGGCTGGCCGGCTGGACTGCTTGGTGGGCCGTGATGCGCCATGCGGGGGTGGCCGGAGAGCTGGGGCGCCCCCGCGGTTTTGGGGTGGAGTTTGCGGGGTGCCCGTTAACTGGGGCTGCCGTGGCCTTCTTCCACTGCTTCCTTCTGTGGTTCAGGCACATGGTCGGGCGCCGGGCTGCAGTTGGCTGTCTGTGGCAAAGCATGTCTTGTGACTGCACCGGGGCAGCTGGCGCGTTGTGCTTGGCCTGGAGCGGTTGACCTGCATGGCCCAGGTACCCGGCTGGTGCATATATCCCTCTCGTGGACTGGTGGGCTAGGGCTGCTGACGTTGTCTGGGGGGGTTGGGCGGGCTTGGAACTGCTCTGCTGGCTGTCGTGTCTGGGGGGGATCGGGGCGGTGGGCTGGGGGATGGACCGGAGGGGCTGCAGCCTGTGGGGTGGTGGGGTTGTGTCCACTACTAGGGCATGGGGTCACCGGCGTTTGGATCGGCTGGGCGGCGATGGTGGAACTGAGCTGGATAGTCTTTCTCCCTGGGCGGTCGTTGCAGTGGCAGTGATGTAATGTTTTTTGTGGCTGACGGGGGTATGGCGGGGGACACTGGCCCTGGGTGCCTGCCGCTTGTCGGGGACCTCTTGGTGGATGAGTTTGTCCCGTCATGGTGCTGGGTCAGGGGTCCTGTTTTGGGTGTGGTGCTCAGTGGAGTCTGTCCTGTTGTGCCAGGGGCGGGGGTGGCGTTGCGTGGGGCCCTTGCCTTGCCTTGCCATTGTGGCGCGCTGTGTGGTGGGGGAGCAGGATGCAGCGGGGTGCTTAGACTGGGGCTGTGTGTGGAGCTTGCGCTGTTTGGGTGTGGCTTCATCGGCTTCTCGGCCATAGAGTTCACCTGTGGGGGTGTGCCCCTGTGAGGATTTGTGGCGTTTGCGTTTGGGGGCATGTGTTCGATATCGATGTCCTTGTTGGGGGTGGCCCTGTGGGGAGGTTCTTGTTGGGGTTCACTGGGGGTGGGAGAATTATGGGGTTGGGATCGGAGCTCGTTGGGGGTTCGGGACTGCTCCGTCCTGGGGCGGCTCCGGTTGGCGGTTGCTTTGGGCCATGTGGCCCCCTCTTTTGTACATAGCCCCCTCTCCGGAGGTGGATGGGGGTTGTTGGGGACTGGGTTCGGGGCGGGGGGAGGGGAGGGGAGGGGAGCCGGGGTCACCCGGGTCTGGGCAGTGCCGGCGCTGTCTGCCTGTCTCTGCCCCAGGAGGGAAGGGGACCACCTCCTGGGTCCGGGGGCTGGTTGCCCCCTAAGGGGTACCAGGTGCATGGGGAGTGTGAGTGAGTGTATGATGTCCATTGTTGTTTGTCTTTATGTTGGGTGCGAGTGATTTTATGTGTATGCATGAGGGTTTGAGTGGGTGATTGTGACTGTGTGCCTGTTTTTTTTTTTGTGACAGGTTGTGTCTAGAACTGCTCCCTCTCCTGGATCAGCTTAATCCGTTGGTTGGAGTCTCTGTCTGCTGGTGTACTTGTGGTTCTCGATGTCCGGGGCTGGGTGCTTTGGTGCTGGCTCACTCCTGGTGGCTGCTTGCCGGGGCCTGGCCCCCTGGGCTCTGTCCGGCCTCTGCTTGGGGGGGGGGGGGTGTGTCCCAGGCTCTTGGGCCTGTGGGTCCATGGCTGGATCTGCTCGGGCGTGGACGGCTGCCGGCAGGGCCTGTGGGCTTGTCGCTGCGGCTCCCTGGGGCTTCTGCACTGTCGCTGCTGGGTGGTTCCCCTGGGACCACCTACTGCTCTTCTCTGGGGGGTTTGCGGTAGTCCCGGCGGTGGTTCTCCTGGGGTTCCTGTGCTTTGGGGGTTATTTGGATGTCTGTGGCTCGGATCTGCTCAGTGTCCGTCCAGGAACCATGGGGCAGGTGGCTATTGCATATTTTTGTGGAGAAACCTTGTATACAAAAGCACGTCCACACTCATACTCACAGGTGTTAAGCTTCAGGTGTTGACAGATACACAGATGTTCTATATTGAGCTGCCCCTCTCACTAAGTACATTTTACATTTATAATTACCGTGTACTATTTTGTAAAAAAAAAAAGAAAAGAAAAAAAAAAAACAGCTGCAGGTGTATAAGCAAGCAGGGTGCAATCTTGTATTCTCTTCATCCCTCTTTCTCTCCTCCACTCTTTCCTCCTTTCCTCCCCTTTTTCCCTTTTTCCCCATCTTTCTCTTTTTTTTGAGCTTCTTTTTTCCTTTTCATTTCAGTCTCCGTGTCCGTAACAATTGAAATATTCCCAAAGAAGTTTATAATAAAGTTTCTTTTATAAATATCAAGCAGAGCTTTAAGGCATTAGCTGTGGTGCTCCACTTGTGAAAGTAAATCTGTTGGGCAATTTCTTGGCACTGTTGAGAATTAAAATCATGTACTTTCATGCTATTAGTTTAGTTTGCATGTGGGAACATTAAACTGAAATTTAACATGAGTGACCATTGAGGAGAGATCACAGATCACAGCAGGAGTCAGGATGGAACAAGGGTGAAACAGAGGTTAGGAGGTTCTCGGCAGCTGCAAGCAGTAAAAGCTGGCTGTAGGGACAATAAAGCAATAAATGTCAACTTTTGGGCATGGTATAGATACCACAAGGGAGCTTGACTGATTTACAACACCAGACTGCTTAAGGGAAGGCACAGTCAGTAAGCTTTGAACTAGATGGTATAAAAATGTTCTTGCAGCTGTGATGGGGGAGACATCTGAGTAGAGACTGCCATGCTTTGCTGAAACCTGCAATCTCTACGTAAGGCCTTACGTAAGGCCTTTCTTTGTGTTATTCTGTATGGTTTCATTGGTTTCATTTTGCATTGAAAATCATTGGACTTATTATCTTCCAAATTAAATTTGTGTTAATCTTAATTTCTTGCTCTTCATCTGTTCTTTCTCACGACATCCGGACAGGGAGAGGTTGAGGCCGCAAGGATATCAGTGATAGCATTATTTTACCTCAACAGCACTCAGACAACAATTCTGAGCACTACTCTGCCGGACAGGACACGGTAAAAAAAAAAGAAAAAAAAAAAAAAAAAGAATCAATGCATCTAGATTTCATATCAAACCTGAATGTTGGTGGCTCTATCAGTACACTTGTCTCGCATTTTTTATTACAAATCATGATGGGGTCAAACGTTGAGTCATTTGACTCTGCTCTGAACTGCAGAATGCAGCTGGTTGGCAGCTGTTATGCTGTGCACATGTGCAGTATACTACTGATGCGCAGCAATGTACTGATTGCAGTCATACTGCACATATGCCAGGGCTCCCCCATACAGGCATATTCTGTTTATTCTGTCTAAAAGACAATGAAGACCGATAGTTTTCAAACTGTTACACTCTGGAGCCCACTCTCAAATCCTGCCATTGCCAGAGAAAATGTGAGTTGCTGTTATGTAGACAAACAAGACAAATGCAACAAAATTTTCTGTTGAAAATGTTGTTGTGTAAACGGAGCTAAAGTCGGATAATAGTCCAACCTGATGGATGCCAGCCTTAGTTTGTTATACTCCTCCCAAAACCAGGTAACTTCTACCAGCTTTAATTATCAACTTATTGATGAATTTCTTTCTTAAAGGCAGCCTCTTTAAGTTCTATATGTACCTTGTATGTATGAGCACTGGCGGCGTGCTATGGCCGATCACAGCACAAACAGAATAAGCTGTGAAGTAAACAAAGCATATCCAATGGTGGATTAGCATTAGCAGAGCTTTAGCATTAGCGTTAGCAGCTGAGGTACCGGAGTCACCATTTAGAATGTTTGTAACGACTATATAAACATATTTCATGCAGGTTAGTAAGAAATAGGTTGAAATATGCGAAGAAATAGAAAAACAATAAAAGTGACACTTTACCAGCCATGAACTTTACAAAACAAGTTTGTAGTGTTAGGGTCAGTGGCCTGTCAGCCCTGAAACAGTTCAGCACCACAAACAAAGCAAAACAAAAATATATATATATATTTCAACTGTTTTGTCCTAAACCAATTTTCTCAGTCCAGACACAACCTCTTAAGTGAACCTGCATTTTACAGGGAAATCCGCTTTGTAATTAGAGACAACCCGTCTCTTCTTGGGGGAATCTATAATTCTCTCAGATTATTTTCTGCAGGAGCTCAGAACAGCCAGATTCAGGCAGCTTTTCTGTTTATTTGGCCGGGCTACAGTCACTGCATACACACACAGCAGAATGTACTTTACTTTGAATCTAAGGTTCCTTTAAAGATGCAATCTTTTACCAGGCCAGTGACGAATCAATAAACTCACCCTGTCTTTCCCTGATGCTGAAACCTGTGAGTTTGGAGAGGCTTTGAAGAAGGAGGCTCATTCATGCACCTAATGGAAATGTTTCTTCTGATAACAACGAGTGTTTTCTTGAAGGTGTAGCGGTATTATGGAATCAAGGTTTGAAACATTCTTTCTGGGGTGCCAGCCAGGTCTCTCTCCTGACATATTTATTATTCAATCCCAAATCCCGCACAAGGGAAAAAAAGCAGAGACATGCTCGTCACCCAAAACATTGATGGAGAATCACCCAACAACCACAATTTAATTGTCCACAGCAAAAAACAACAAAAATCAATAACAGTCCATACAATAAGAATTAACTCAGTTCAGTCAATTTCAGTTCAAACAAAAATAAGCCAGTCCAGGCTTTTCCTCTTGCCAGTCCAATCCATCCAAAAAACTAATAGAAGAAAAAAACTCCATTTTGTGTTTTTTATACACGCACAAGGAAGCAAAACAAACACTGTGCTCGGCGGCACATAAAGTTAGGCAACCTGTATCAGCATCTTTAAGCTGACAGGTGGTTTTGTCACTCATGGTACTGGCGTTTTCAAACACTCAATCCAAATGGTGAGCTTCTGATGTGAGCCTGACGAACTCTCAGGTAATCCAAGATCTGCTTCTGTTGTCTCACGAACTGTCAATGCCACACACTCCACTGCCACGCATCAGTTCTCCCAGCCGCGTTCCAAACGGGAAACAACGCTTTTGCGCCAGAGGACGCACGTCATAAAAAAAAAAAAAATGGGCGTGGAGGTGAACAAAATGCGTGTCCAATCAGGCCGCCACACTCTCCCTCCCCTGAAGAAAGCCGAAACCTGAGAAGGCGCTAAATCATATCATCCACTTGAAAATCCAGGAAATTCTTCCTCATCGCTGTCCTCTTCAAAAATCTTTAAGAGTTCATTTTTCTGCTGTCTGTTGATTTCGTTAGCGGTAGGATAACGGGGTTTAATTTGTGTCACATTTATTACACGAAGATCCTCCCCAGTGTCTTCCACGACGATTTCATAGTTTAAAGGTCCTAGTTTCTGGACAATCCTGTATGGTCCTTTCCAATGTGGAGCAAGTTTGGCAGAATAAAACATGTCTGCTCTTGAGCTGGGGTGAGTGCGGAGCCAAACACGATCATGTGCCTTGAAGTCAGCTTCTCTCCTTCTTTTGTCATAATATTTCTTCTGCTTCTTGTGTGCCTTTTCCAAATTGTGGGTAACAAGTTGTTTGAGTTCCATCAGTCGTACAGCTGTGGGATATGCAAGTGAATCTGGATCACAAAGGTGTGGGTGAAGCTCATTATCCAGGGGTCCCCTCCAAGAACGTCCAAGGTTGATTTCAGCAGGGGTCACTCCTGAAGATTCATGTACAGCTGAGTTGAGATCAAAATGAAACTCTGATAAGTACATGTCCCAGGTTTTATGTTTTTCTTCTACATAGGATGCAATCATTGTCTTTAAGTTGCGATTTATCCTTTCCGTTAGGTTGGTTTGAGGATGGTAGGGCGATGTTCTCTTTGGCTGGAGATTCCATCGTTTGCAGGTTTCCTCAAACACAGAAGAAACAAACTGTGGGCCTTGGTCTGAGAGAATGTACGTTGATGTACCCCAACGGGTGAGTATTTCTTTGGTCAGGATATGAGATATGACGTCCGCTGTTGCCTTGCAAAGAGGAAATAATTCTGTCCAGCGAGTGTTATAATCAACAAAGACTTTTAAATACAGATTTCCCCTGGTACTGCGGGGAGATGGTCCCATGAGATCTACCCCCAGCATCTCCCAGGGCTTGCTGACAAGAGTCTGTTGAAGCTTCCCATACCGTTTCCGGATTTCAGGTTTGTAAAGCTGACACATCTTACAATTGCGCATGTAATTTCTTACATCCAAGCACAGCTTGGGCCAATACACAAGTGCTTGCAATCGCTTGTAGGTTTTATATCGTCCAAGGTGGCCAGATAACGGATTGTCATGATAGTAATGAAGTAATTCCTGACGAAGAGGTGATGGAATGTAGATTTGATGCTGTGTTTTATGAGGCAATTGTGTCACTTTGTACACTTTATCTTCCACAATAGTGAATCTGCACATCGGGATCCTCCTGCTGTGCTTTCCAGATATCTTCATCCGTTATTTGTAGTTGTTGTGATGTATCCGTCACGGAGTGTAACACAGCAGCACAGGTGGAGAATTGATTGATGTCCACTGGCGCTCTTGATAAAGCATCCGGCACTGTATTGTATCTGCCTTTACGGTATTCTACTGTAAAGGAGAACTCCTGAAGACGAAGAGCTCACCTGATCAATCTTGTACTGGATTTTGTGGTTTTAAAAACCCAGACAAGAGAAGAATGGTCAGTGACAACAGTAAAGTGTCTCCCTTCTAGATAATATTGTCATTTTTCAAGAGCCCATACCACCACAAGACACTCTTGTTCTATGGTAGAATAATTTCTTTCTGCTCTGTTTAGTGTACGACTGGCAAAAGCAAAGACATGTTCTGACCCAAGTCCTGTTGGCTGAGCGAGGACAGCACCCAAACCAACTTCACTGGCATCTGTGTAGACGATAAATGGGAGATTAAAATCAGGATGTCCAAGTATTGGTGGTGAAACAAGGTATTGTTTAAGAGCCTCAAAAGCTGCTTGACATTGAAGAGTCCAGATGTACTTTGCCCCTTTCCGTTTAAGAGCGTTGAGAGGTTCAGTGAGCTGTGAAAATCTTGGCACAAAACGATGGTACCATCCGGCCATTCCGAGAAATCGCTGCAGCTCCTTGATGTTCTGTGGAATCGGGAAGTCTTGAACAGCATTTATTTTTTCTGCATCCACTCCTACTCCAGCAGAAGAAACAATGTGACCCAGAAACCTCAGTGAGGTATGGAAAAATTGGCTCTTTTTCATATTTACTGTTAGATTTGCCATCTGTAGTTTGTCAAAAACAGCTTGTAGATCAAACATGTGCTGCTCTGGTGTGGTGGAATAGATGATGATATCATCTAGGTAGACAAAACAATTACTTCCTCTTAAGTCTCCTAGAACTACTTCCATTAACCGCTGGAAGGTGGCAGGAGCATTCTTAAGTCCAAAGGGCATCACTTTAAATTGGTATAACCCAATGGGGCAGATGAAAGCAGTCATCTCACGGCTGTCTTCGTCCATTAGAACTTTCCAGTAGCCACTGTTGAGGTCCAAAGTTGTGAATATAGCTGCTCCAGCCAGTGATTCCAATATTTCCTGGATGTTAGGAATGGGATATGCATCAGTGTGTGTGGCAGCATTTAGTTTTCTGCAATCCACACAAAATCTTGGTTTTGGATCTTGCTTTTTTGGCACAAGGACCACTGGAGCAGCATATGGAGAAGTGGATGGCTCTATAATGTCTTTCTCCAACATCCCCTGAACATGCTTCTTGATGGTCTGACGTTTGATGGGTGACACCCGGTAAGGTTTTTGTCTGATAGGCACATTCTGAGTGAGGAAAACCTTATGTGTGAGGACTCCAGTGCGCCCCAAAGTATTAGTACAAACATTCTTATTGTTTTGTAGTTGTTGTAACAATTGTCTTTTTCCAAAGTCATCGAGATGGGCATTATCCATGGCCATTCCGAGAAGATCATTGCCCGGAGATAGGGATGGTAAATGCGCTGGAGATATAGCAGAAAAAAAAGCAATGTGTGGATGAGAAAAATCTTTGGGCTTTATAGTAGATGCACTTTAAAACAGATAACATTGTTTTTTGTTATTTTTAAACCAGTAACTGTTTTCAGTGACATCAAACTGTAAGCCGGAGAAGAAAATGAAGTCAAGACCAGCTACTGCAGAAAAAGCAAGGCTCTTGGCAGGCAGAATTACACAAGGTAATGTTACTGTTTTAGAGTGTATGGTCAAAGTAAGTTTACTCCATCCCAGTGGTTGCCGACCTTCTCCATCTGCTAGATACAGAGGTCCCCTGGTCCATGGTTTGAGTACACCATATGGACCACTTATTGCTGACCAAATATTTTCATTTAGCAGGGTATAAGATGAGCCCGTATCCAGGATGGCAGTTCCTGTCCAATGACCAGTATTCAATGGAATCATCAGCTGACAGGCCAGATGGGTTTCAGCAGGTGATGGAGAATAGCTCACAGAGGCAGTAGCTCCTGTGTGATCTGGGGGAGTCGGAGAGTGGAATGTTACTTGATCATGCATCTGAGAATTTCTTGAAGTTTGTAGCCTGGATGGGTTTGAAGGTTGAGTCCCTTGTTTGCCTCCACTGAGGACATGAAGCTGGTGCATGGTGTCCTTTGCAGCGCCAACAGTACAATTGAGAAGGTCGGTTAGAAGTAGCTGGGTGATGCTGGTTTGGTGCACTTTTTATATTTGGAAAAGCAGCAGCCTCACTGATAGAAGGTTTTTCAATTGTTTTCCCCAAACGTTTCCTCTGTTCATAATGTAATTGGTTCTGTAGGTCCTTCTCCAGCTGCTGGCCCAGACGGACAAGTTCATCCACAGAGGTAACTCTGTTTCTCAGTTGGCTGGCTAGTTGGCGGTTAATGTTTTTCAAAATCATCTTAATGATGTCCTCTTCATGAATTGCTGGCTTCCAACGTTTGCACAGGGATTGATACATGTAGGCAAAGTCTCTGATGCCTTCATCTTCTTTTTGAATTCTATTGCGCACTCTTTCAGCCAACTCATCCTCATATGCTTCTGATAGGAAATCAGCATGAAATTGTTTCTTGAATTCTTTCCAGGTTTGGATTTTATGATGTGCCACATCCCGCCAGTCCCGGGAGGTACCATGTAGCATGTTACGAAGAGTAGCCATAAGCTCCTCATCAGTGAGTGGACTTAGGGCCAAAAAATCCTCACATCTTGTCAGGTACTGAAGGGGATCAGCGGAGTCATCTACTTTTCCAAAAGTTGGAAACTGCAGTTTCAGGCTTTTTCCAATGCTCCTAGCTTCGCCATGGAAGGATAAATGGCCAGATGTCTCAAAGAGATCATTGGGTTTACCCTCCCTTATTCTTGACTGCAATCTAGGATGGCCTGCAGCTCTTAGATGTTTCTCACCAAGTAAATCCTCTGGATAAGTTGGCACACCAACATGTCCAGTTGCAGTGATTTGTCTTGTCATGTGAATTTCCTCAGCCATGGAGTGTAAAGTGTGAAGACAAACAGAAAGATCCTCTTCCATTGGTTGGACGACATCAGTTATGAGTTTCATATTCATTTCAGCATACTGTTCCTTTAACCTCCATCCAAGTGAAGCATCAAACTGTGTTCTTAAATACTCCACTCGTTTATCTACGTGATCCACAATCTGTTTTTGACGCTCTTGTAACAAATCTGTCAGTTTTAAACTCATTAGTTCCATTTTAGAAACAATTATTTTTGAAAACTGTCCAAAATTAATTTTTAAATCCTCCTGGAAGTGGTGTTGCTTCTCCTTAATTATTTTTATCTGTTCCAGAATATCCTGATCAGCAGTATTTGATGGTGGATACTCTACATGGGGTCTTTCATCCATGTTCCTTTTTCCAGGGAAAGAGCTGCTGGGCTTTAGAGGAACAAGACGCTCTGATAGTTCAATCCACTCCATATCCAACAGTGAATAAGAAGTGGGAGGACATTCAGGCAGGAGAGTTTGATTCATTTGTGTTTGGTGTACTTCCAGGAGTGACTCCGATTCGGCAGCCATTTTGTGATTCCTCTTGTGGTTGTAGTCTTAATAAAGTTAATTATTTATTTTTTAGTTGTTTATATTTAATGGGTTTATTCATTCAATGTTTCTCTTCATTTATGGGTCCCATCTTTAAGCTGACAGGTGGTTTTGTCACTCACGGTACCGGCGTTTTGAAACACTCAATCAAAATGGTGAGCTTCTGATGTGAGCCAGACGAACTCTCAGGTAATCCAAGATCTGCTTCTGTTGTCTCACGAACTGTCAATGCCACACACTCCACTGCCACGCATCAGTTCTCCCAGCCGCGGTCCAACCGGAAAACAACGCTTTTTGCGCCGAAGGACGCACGTCATAATAAAAAATGGGCGTGGAGGTGAACAAACTGCATGTCCAATCAGGCCGCCACAAAGGGAATACGACTTAATCTTCAGTTTTCTTCCTTTAAGTGGCAGGCACTGATGCTCCAGGCTTCGATGATTAAACAGGATCTTTGTTGTCATATGTCGCCGAAGACAGTAGTTTCCAGAGGCTGAAGAGTTGGAGGAAACCCGGAGACATAAATGAGATTGATTCAGGACTTCCAGAAACCTAAAACTTAGAGCAATCAGCTGTTCACCAATCAAGTTCACTTCTGTTGTTTGGATAAAAAGGCTTTAGATGAAATCAGATTCTTAATTTTGAGGCACAGTCCTTTCTGGGCACACGGGTTGATCCT
>JAHUTJ010059952.1:0-12257 GCA_036250325.1 Characodon lateralis
AATAATCATGGCAAATAAGTCTTATGTTCAAAGAATATTGTTCTTTATTATTCTAGATTTTATTGTTTCCCATTTGTTTGTTGCGCTTTAACTTTAGTGTCTTTCGTGAATTTTCTTTATTTTATATTTCTTTACTATATATTTCCAGTGTTTCCTTGCTAAACTACCTACTTGCATTTCCACAGTTCCTCATCCTTGTTTTATCTGCCTGTTTACTTGATTTGGTAATTGTATTGCATGTCTCTAATGGTTAAATGTCTGTGATGTTTCTGATAATAAAACTGTGGCTCAGTGAGTAGAGTAGTTGTCTTGCAAACCAAAAGTCGTGGGTTGGATTCCAGCTTCCTCCTGGCACATGTTGTGCCCCTTGGCAAGTCACTTAAACCCCAGTTACCGACCCATCTGCATATAATAGTATAAAAGTGTGGGCATTCATGAGTGTGACTGGGTGAATGTGGCTCTAGTGTAAAGTGATTAGCATGGCTACAAAAGCACCAGTCCTAATCCATTTATTTTGCTTTGTTACATGTGTTAGTTTTTCAGGTTTGCTTACATTCAGGTGTGGAACCATGTCTACATTCGAAATGCAAAAAAATTAAGTAGTTCATTAAAAACAGTAGATGTGGTGATGTGTTTGATGAGAAACAGCATAAATTAGCTGCAGGCAGGGATCTTTGTCCACGCAGTGTTTCTATGTTGTCTCTATCTCCTTGTACATGTAAGAAATTAACTCCCTTTGAGTGAGAACTCGTGTCTTTAGGCTGCTGTTTCTCCAGCTTTGGTGTAAAACAGGAATCAATTTAATTGGAAAGACTTTCTTCCTTTCCATGTCCTGTAGGACGGCCACATTTCCCAGGTGCTCATTAAACAATCAGAATGACATGAGAAGAAGCTTGACCTTTCTCAGCCAGTGTTAGGTCCGTTTCTGCTGTCTCTTTCTTTCTGCTGCAGGCAGCTTTACAGGAAGGCGTCGACTAAATTGATTTAGTTCCTCACCAAGCTCACATGGCTTCTCTAGCAGGGCATTAATTGCATTTCTCTCCTAAAGACTCTCATGATGATCATGTGATGCAGACACACACCCACACAAAAGGCAGAATCCTCCTCACATTATCTTTAATTTGCTGCAGTGATGACAGGGGAGAAAAAAGATGAATGAATGTTTAAAAAGTGTGTTTTTGTGCTTGTTGTTTCTCCTGTGTTCACATCTTTTATATATAAAAAATTATATTTTCAATCAATAACCTTTTCAAACATCCCTCTAGCATCTTTTAACAACAGTTAAATGGATGGATAATGAAAACAGCCCGAGGTTTTTAATTACGTTCTTAAAATTATTTCATTTGAATTTCTGTTGTAGACAGTTTTTAGACAAATTTTACTATGCCAGATCTGAAAGCTCTTTAAAGTAGAAGCAAAGTTTGATGGGTGCTTATAATTTGTAAATAATCTGCCCCTGTAACATATGTGCATTTTATCAAATAATGTCTCTGCCTATTTGAAGAACCTGTCTGGACTGTGCACAGGCTTCAGTTTCCTGGCTGATGTCAAGAGATGTTGCTTCAATATTTCTACTTAATGTTCTTTCTCCATAAGACCAATTTATTTTATGAAGTGTATCATTATCGCCTGCAGCAAAACACCCACATATGCTTCAGTTCCTTCCTGAACCATCATAAAGCTCAGGCAGGAACTTTCCTAGAGATAAACATGCTTTAAAATCTGTGCAGCAAACCCACAACTAAAGCAAATGACCTTGTGAAGATCCAGACAGAGCTGGTAAGAGTGTCATTATCCAAAGTGAAACAAAGCTCTAACCAACATGTGCTGAAAGGCCAATCGGCTCGAAGGAAGCAGTTACTTCAAAAGCAACATAAAAGGCACAATTACAGTTTGTAAATGCAGACAATTTCCGACTGAACTAAGACTGAGTGTTGAGTGTTTGGCCATAATGACCGCTGTTACATTGGGAGAGGGAAGTTGCAAGCCTGAGAACATCCTCCCAACTCTAAAATACGTGTGCTACAGGCTGCAGCATCATGTTGCGTTGGAGATAATGGTGAACCTCATAAAACAAATTGGTCTTATAGTAAAAGAATGCTAAGTGGAAATATTAAAACATTTCTAGACATTAGCCAGAAATTTAATGCTTGTGCACCGTCCAGTCCAGCAAAGATCTTCAAATGGTCAAAGACTTGATAAAATGCACAAACTCACAGTGCAGGTGCAGATTATTTACAGGTCATAAGCACCCCCTTTTGTCTCTCCGTCTCCACCCCAACCCCGCCCCAGCCTGATGTCCCAGAATACCACTACTAAAGAAGAAAGCAAAGTTTCAAAACATGAAAAGACCCTCAAAAGACAGAAAATGTAAAACAGTAGCCAGACCCTTGTGCTAAAAAACAAAACAACTAAAACAACCTAAAATGATGTGTCTTCACATCATTAACAACTTGAGACATTTCTAACAACCTGACCACTGGGGATGGGCAATGATTTATTGTTATTATTTATACCTTACTTCTCGCCTAATCACCCCCGGAGATAAGCACCTGCATTAATCCATCAATGGATGGAAGGATGGGTTGCCAATCCCTACCAGCAACCTAAACTTGTTAGCTAATGACGTCTCATGAATTGCTGCTGATGCTGAAGATTTTAATGAAATTATTAGTTAGATCCTATTAATCCCCATTAAGCTGCAAAGTGTCAGTAAGTGTGTGAACATTAGAGTCTGAAGAGCACAAAGAGAGGAAAAAGATGAAGAAAGCACTCTGTTATATTAACTTAAAGAGTTGCAGCAATCCGGCTGCGAGGCTTAATGTTGCACATCTGCCCAGATGTTACAGGTTAACATGTTGGATAAATAAATCCGCAGGCAGTTTGGTGGCTGTCCCCGCGTCTTCAGGCATAAATTATAAAAGGATATCCACTTGTTTCCTCTGCACCCACCCGCTTTGTGAATTCCAGTGTGTGTGTGTGTGTGTGTGTGTGTGTGTGTGTGTGTGTGTGTGTGTGTGTGTGTGTGTGTGTGTGCGCGCGCACATTCCTTCGCATCCAGAGGAGCTGCATTTGGGTTGAGCCTCCGCGCAGAGAGGACACACTCGGTCAGGGATCTCTCTACAACAACACGGGGGTAAAAACATGCAGGTAAGACTCAAATACTTTCAACTCTTTTATTTTATTAAAAATAAAACGATATCGGTTGTAAACAGGAAATCACAGAAAACACATTAGTTAAATTTCCATCTGCTCACTGTGCTATTTGTTGGCTTTCCTCCTGATTTTTATCCTCATGTCCTTATTTTTGCATCCTCCCGCGGGCTTTATGAGCTCATTTGCTGTCAGTTTTTGCCCAAAGCGGAGTTTCTTCGTGAAGTTATGTAATTGCAGCTCAGCTGGAAGCTTCATGTGGAGGAGACGCTTCGCTCTGAGCGCAGCACAAACCCTGCGGACACCAAATGTCACTCGGCATCATGTCCCCCCACCGTGTCTTTTTTTTTTTTGGTCTTCATCAGTGGCACTTTTTCTTCGTGATTCAGGGAGTCAACCGTGTCTTCACAGCTGTTGATAACGTGTGCGCCTCAAGTCCTCGTCTGAACAGCACGGAGAGTGGGATTTTGTGTCTGAAATCGTGTCTGCCTGTCTTCCTCCTGGCTCAGGGAACAGGTTAGGAGATCAGTCCCTAACAACAAGCTGAGTCTGGATCTAACAGACTGGAATGTAAAAATCCTCAAAGTGGTTCCCTGCACCTCACAAAGCCCTGCTCATTCATCAACTTTGGTTGAGTTTCCCCTCGTGTTTGAATGTTTGGAAATCAGGAACAACCTGTTACAAGATGCAAACTAAATCTTTTTTAGGAAGCAGGCCAGCTCAATTTGGCATGGGCATAAGCTGATTTACATGCGTCTGCTGTTTTATCTCGGAATCCTTCTGTCTGTGCGCATACATCGCTAATAGAGAAATTATTTCATAAATTAATACACTGTTCATGCATAACATTATGATCACGGAGTGGTAAAGTAAATAACGCATAACAAGGTTTCAACTTTTCATGTCAAAATTCTATATATTTCCAGAATAACATCTCCAGGGTTCTCCGTCATTTTGAACGTATCTTAAATCATAGATTCAAAAATTCTGTAGGATTTTTTAAAATGATGAGACTTTAAATATGGAACCAACACTGAATGGATGGATGGATGGATGGATGGATGGGTGGATGGATGGATGGATGGATGGATGGATGGTCCAGTGCATGGATGGATGGATGGATGGATGGATGGATGGATGGATGGATGGATGGATGGATGGATGGATGGATGGATGGTCCAGTGCATGGATGGATGGATGGGTGGATGGATGGATGAATGGATGGATGGATGGGTGGATGGATGGATGAATGGATGGACGTTCATAACTACAAACAATTGAAATCAAAGGCCAAATGTTTTTGTAAGAAATCTGAAGTATACAGAGGCTTTGAGCCATGCATAACCTATTGGGAGTTGTGTTTTTTAAATCTCTGGATTGTTGTTTTTCTTTCCCCAGATAACCCTTTCATTTTCTAATTCTTTACTTTAAACTCTTTTAGACTATTGTCACCAAGTCACTTCAAACTGCTTCCGGTCATGATGCAGCTGAGATACCTGTAGAGGCATGCTCGGTTCCTACCAAAGATCTACTGGAAGCATTTCCACATCCAGCAGTTTGAATGTGAAGAATATCTGATTTTAATTTCAAAGTTTAACATATCACTGCCCGGGATTGTATTGTATACAAACCTATCTTATAATTTAGTTTTAAAGTGCAGTTTAAAATAATGCACATACACTTTATTGCCGAAAGTATTTGTCATCTACTTTAACTGGTACATGAACTTTAAGGACATCCTTTTCCTAATCTGTAAGGTCCAGTTTGTTGATGGACCCACCTGTGCCAGCAATAGCAACTTTAACTATTCTGTAAACATCTTCTAGAGGAATTAGGAGTGTATTCATAGTTAGATGAGAATACCAGAATTGCAGCCTCTGCTCTAATTCATCCCAAAGGTGTTGAAAAAGGTTTAAGCCAGGACTCTGTGCAGACCAGTCAAGTTTCTCGACAACAAACTTTATACACCTGCAGCCACGGAAGTGATTATAACACCAACATTATTCAATGATTTGGTGGTGGGACCCAATACCTTTCTCAACATAGTGCACCTGAGACTGGAAACATTGTTTAAATACAACTATACCACTGCTATGTTTATGTGCCATATTTCAAAATAACAATCTTTACCTAATTTATCATCTTTCTGACAACAAAAATTATATATTTTTATATGGTTGTAAATTAATTCAGGTAGTAATTCATTAAAAGGTTTTTTGTTTCTTTATTAGGCGTGAAAATAAAATAAATACGTGTGAATACAGACAGCTCTTAATAATGCAATGGTGGTCAAAGTACAATTATGAGAATATGTGATTAGGGTTCCTCTACCTTTTCTTTTGAGTAAATGGAAGAAGAATGATATTCTGATGGATAGTTAAGTAATGTGGGATTTTGAGAATCTATCAATTTATTTTTATTTTTACATGTATTGGTATATTTGAAAGAAAGGACAGGTGACTGAATTATGGTTTAGTTTTTGTATCTTGTTATTATCATGTAATCCAAAAAATCTTAAAGTATTAAACAATGTTTATGCCGATTTCCCAAAACTCTATAATTCTGATTGATGCATAACTGTTAGTCAATTAGTCATTTAATCAGGTAACTGTTAAATTTAGTTGAATTTGTTTAGTCTTGTGTTTTGGTTTTGCAGTATTATTATGAAAATCATAGTTTTAAAAGGTATTTCAGTTTGGAGTGAGTATTAGAAGCTTGCATTATAAACATAAGCTTGAAAACATCTTGGAGCATTTATAGTTTTCTTCTCTGGCTGTCTGTTAACATGCAGGTGTTTGATTTAAACCATGCTGCTTGGCATCTGGGGGCCTAATGTTTTCAGCTTGACTCCCTGCAGTTTCTTTAAATAATATAATGATTCTGACCCAAATTCAGTGGGATTAGTGGGGCTGTCAGAGAGGGTGAAGTGAAAATCGCCCCATCTTAAAACATTAGTAATACAACAGTTTTTCAGACTGAAACATCCACAGTTTATGCTGGAAATAAAATGATTTAATTCATGTTACCTTTTCTTTGCATTCAATAAACAGTTTGAAAGTAAGTAGAACAACAGAGAATTTGTACTTGTTTGTTTTACGTCTTTATTTTATGAAGGCTTCTGCATGAAAAATCTTTTACTTTTGGAAAGCTTGTTTATTTCCCCCTTAATTTGTAAGAAATGTGCATTTGTTGGTTGGACAGCAGAATTGAGCATATGGGTTGCACCTATGAAAAACTTGGCAGACCCACTCTGTAAATGTCAAATAACTCATTCAGCTCTGGCGTGACTTATTGAATTATTGAATTTTGAAGAAGCAAGACATCCTGGCAAGTTAACAATTAATTTATCCGACAAACAGGACAATAGAGCATGGTAGAACATGTACACTACCAAGACGGGCACCTCCTCCTCATGCTGCCCACCAGCTTGGTCACACACTGCTGTGGGCTGAAATCCCATTATTTAAACTGCATTTGTCACAAATCAGCAAATGTGGCTATGTTGGTCACCATGACACAAACATGAGACCTCAGCTGATCCCACAAGTGTTAAGTGAAGTGGAGGTCAGGACTCCAGTTGGCCAGTCCATCTTCTCCAACCCCAAATTCTGGAGGTACTCTTTGATAAACCCTGTACTGTATGGGTGGGCATTGAAATCTTGAAAGTTATGTTGCAGTACCTAAGTGTGGATCAGCACTGGTTGCAGAATCTCATCTTGATATTTCTCTGCATTGAGATTGCCTCCAATGATGACCAACCTTGCTTTTCCAAGACACCATCACTTTGCCTCCACCAAAAGCCTTTTGGCATTGGCAGAGAGGCTTTGGCAAGTTTCCGTGGGCACAGCCCACATACTCAACTTTGCAGCTCAACTCACAAATGTATTTCCTTACAAATGTGGCTTCATTTATGTGGAAATAAACAGGCATTACAACAGTATGAGATTTATTTCTGAAAAACATTGTTACAACAAAAAAGTATACCGAACAAATGCCTGATTGTTCATTATAAAGAACAAGGCTTCACAGAGTTTTTAAACTGCATTCACACCTCTATGGTGAATGCTTATATGGTGTCTCTGAGAGCCAAAAAATACAGATACAAAAGCTGCATTGGGTCCTAAATGACATTAGTCTTCTTATGAGGCAACAGTTTCTGTCATGATGCAAAGGTTTAGTGTTTCTTTTTCCTTAGTGTTTTTTTTTTATTTGGTCCTGTCGTCCTCTCTTATTAGAGCCCCTCAGCTGTCCTAGTTTCCAGCTCCCCATGCCTGTAGCTCATCATCTGTCAGCACGCCTGACACTCATTCAGCAGTCACGCTCACCAGTACTGATACTCCTTGTTTCTCTGTATACGGCCATATCCTCCTGTTCCGTACCAGTGAATTTCCTGTTTTCAACCTATCTCTCCTATGTCTTGTTTATGGTATTTATTGAGTTTGCTTTATGTCACCTTGCCTATTTTTAATTTATATTCAAGTATTTTATTTACACCCTAACCTTCCTCACTCCTTGCATGCCTTTGACTCTTTCTACCACAGCAATATAGCTGCTTTTTTTTAAAAAAAAACCAAAAGATGAACATTTTGTGTCTGTAGAACATAAGATTACGATTTTGACAGGGCTGTCTGTTTTTCTACCTATTGTTTGCTCCATATGGGAGACTTAGATGAGGAGAAATAGATTTTCAGTTAAAGTGCAGGATTCCTTTCTTTTACTGTCAGATAATTCTCTGCTCTCGCTCAAAACTCTGCACCCTCTCCAAAGTTATTTTGGAGGGGGTGCACAAATATATTCGACTCCTGTTTGAAAGCTACACCATCTGCTTTAAATTCCTCTTTAGGAATGAAACCTGCGCTCTTAGGTGTGTTTTATCCACTCGCAGATTTCTTTTTACTTGCAACAAAGTGATGGTCTGATAACAGTACTGGACTGAAGAAACAGCTTTTGAGTGCAGAAGCATATCATATTGGAAAACAAGCAATACTTTTGAGTGTGAGAGATGAATTTTATGGGAGAGCAGTATAACATATAAAATCAGAGAGTGAAAAAGGGCCTCTTGGTCTCAAGGTAAAAAAGGTATGGTCTTTTTTGAACTTTGAACAGAAAGAAAGAAACCCCCCACACCTCAGTACTTATCTGTTTAGCTGTGCTTTCCACCCCAGGAGGTCACTCATTCTGAGCCTGGTTCTAATTGAGGTTTCTTTCTGTTAACTGGTAGTGATTCATTTCCACTGTCGCCACATGCTTGCTTAGGTAGAGGGATTGCTGCAAAATCAATGACTCGATACAATGAGCTGGGCTTCCTTAGATCGACACCTTGTTATCAGCTGACACTATAAACTAAATTTGACTCTATTGTGTTAGAACTAAATTGGAACACAAATGTTTAAATTTAAATCTTAAAATTTTATTGGACTGATTTGATATTACATTTCTGGATATGAAGCAGACATGTTTCTCTCAAAGTGTCTTGAGGCAACATATTTGTACATTTTCACCATATAAATAAACTTAATTGAATTAAACCAGTCTAATAACTAATAGCAGATTTGTTTCCCTAAAATATTAGCTCTCCACCGCCACCCACCACCATCTCTTCTCTCAATGCAGTGAAACCAAAGAGGAGGTTTGATGCAACCCATTGGCTTTCTTTGATAAAACAATTTTATCAATAAAAAATCTGACAGGATTTAGTGGAATACACCAAGACTAGAAAGTTAACAGATACTAAATTGGTGTTATGTAGCATTTATATAACTGAATTCCAACTGACCTGCTGACATTTTCTGTACTGCAGTAAAATAAGAGTTTATATACTTTTTTGTCCTTTGGGGAAATTTGTTTTTGGATGAGAACAATAAGTGCCTTTGCAATAGTCAATAAATAAATAAATTATTAAACCATTTTTACACAATGTAAATAGTCCATCAGAAAGATACATGAAGATGCATGAAGATGAAATCAAATAAATTATACATATTGTTCTGAGATTGAACTGAAGGAAGTATTAAACATGACTGCACATATAGTAATATCAGCTGCCTTGCGGAAAAACTGTAAACTGTGATTGGTTACTATTTTTCATTATTTAGTTATATATTTATTATATTTCTATTTATTACTATTTAGGTCATCTGTAAAGTCCTGTTGCAATCTTGTCTTATTTTTTGTGCAAATGATTTCTTACAGCAAGAGCCAACCTAAACCTACTTAAAATTTAGTGGATGTGGTTCAGTTTATGCACAAAAGCAGAAGACTGTGGTTAGGGCTGTTAATGTTTGGTAACTTTTGTTATTATGCTTTTAAAAATGGACTGGTCCTGGGTCCTTCGGCCCCTTTTTCACTTTTAGTCCCATTTTGTCCCTTCCTGTTTAAATTGCATACCCATGTACCTATTTATTTATCTGGGTGGTTGGGAATTTTTGATGAATTGTGGAGTTAAATATTCCAAAAAAATATGTAAGTCTCTCATATTATTAATTTAAACTGTTTGTTTTTTCTTAAGACTTCATATGTTTGACCGTTAACGATGAATGTGGTTGTGATGCCTTTACAGTGCTATAAAAGTATTTGCCCACTTACAGATTTCTCCTGGTTTTGCTTTTTTGTCAGTTAAATGTTTCAGATCATGAAACAAATTTTACTAACTCAAGTAAATACAGTTTTTAAATTATCCTGCTAGATCAGTGGAATTGAGTAGACACTTAATAGAACATTAATGGAACCCAAATTAAACCATTATATACCTTATGTCTGTTTGGAAGGGGTAAGAAAGACATTTCTAAGACGTGGGACTCCCGCAAACCACGGTGAGAGCCATTATCCTCAAATGGAGACCATGGAAGAGTGGTGAACCTTACCGGGAGTTCCTGATTTACCACAATCACTCCCAGAGTGCATTAATGACACATCCGGAAAGTAAAAAGAAATCAGAGCATCTAAAAAGCTGCTGATCTCACACGCCTCAGTTCAGCTCTATGTTCATAATTCAACAAAAAGAGACTGGGCAAAAACGGCATCTATGGGAGAGATCCACAGTGAAAACCACTGCTGACCAAAAATAACATAGAGGCCCGTCTCACATTTGTTTGATGATCCCCAAGACTTTTGTTAAAATATTATTTGTCCTGCCATCATATATGCAACAATTTTTGAAGGTGTACATCCCAGTATATCTGGTATAAACCTAACAGCATTTCAGAAAGCAACATCAAACCTGCAGTCAAACATGGGGATCCTTTGGATCTGCTTTGATGCTTCAGGATCAAGACAAATTACAGTAATTGCTGAAACCATGAATTCTGTCTAGGATGATTTGGATAGCTTTTTGTTATGATTTGGGGTTGTTTGGTTTCTGTTTTTTTTTTTATGTTTCTCACAGTTTTTGAATCATGCTTCTGTTTATTATTTTCCTGGTTATGCTTTAGTTTCATGTTTTTCTAGTTTCTGTTAGTTTGTATTCAAGAGTCTCTGTTTTGCTCCAGGTACGTTTTGTTCTGTCTGTTAATTATCTTTATTTGGTTCACCTGCTCCAAGCTAATCTGTCTCCTTGCTCCACCTGGTTCACACTCCATATATACACACCTGTTCAGTTATTCATGGTGGAAACATTTTTCAGATCATGTCACCTGTGTCCTGTTGTTCACGCCAAGCCTGTCTTGCCAGCCTGCCCATGTTTGTTTTTGCCTGTCTTGCCTGCCTGTTTATTGTTTTGGTTCCTGCCTCCTCCTGTGAGTGAGTTTTTTGTTATTAAATCTTTTTCATTCACGTCATGCTGCCTGCTCTTCTGCATTCCGGGGTCCTTCGCTACACAAACCTTAACACTTTTTCCCTTAATAAATGTCATGATTATTTAATAAACTTCTATTTGTATTTATGGGATAATTGTTAATATTAAAATTGATTTTAAACTGATACAAAGTGTAAAAAAAATAATAAAACAGAAGAAATCTGTAAATGCTTTTTTGCAGTACTGTAGTTAAATGCCTAAGGAACATTAAAATGAACATTTTCATCATAAAGCCAAAATTAAGGACTAACAATTGTCTCATTAAGAGGTTAAGAAGCAACTATAACTGAGAAGAAAAAAAATGTTGATTTTAGATATAAAGAACCAGCTTACAGTTGCACCTGCCAAAGTGTGTCTCATAAATACCTCTCATACATATGCTGGTACCACAAAACAAGTACATGGCTTTAGATTGACCTTTTGCTTTTAGACACTAGGTCTAATGCTGCATGTTTCCTCAGGGTTACCACACAGTGTCAACCCGTACAGGTCACTGATGGCATGCCAGACAGACTGACTGCAGAGCACACGCACATGCAGAGACAGAGGGCTTTGTGTTGCAGCTGATACCATGTCTGTGGAACCCACCTGTTACATAGGTGGAGTGATTGGTTGATTTATACTCAGTAAATAATTGAACAGTTCTGGTAACTTTATCTTATAAGTGTGTAGAGTGATGGGCTCAGTAGACTCCACCCCAAACCAGGGGAAGGGCTGGCAGCTGAAGCTCTGCAGAAATAGAAACAAAGTTAAGTTTTATCTTTTAAGAAGCAAAAATCATTCAACAGCTTTTTGTCTCGATGGTTATATTTTTTTCCAGGAACGCAGCTGAATGTTGCTAAAGAATTACCCTAATTATAATTGTTGCATATGTTGGGATTTGTCAAGTGAGGTGGAGGAAGATGTGAACCCTAGGAATTTATAAGAACTCCGAGACAAATCCAGCCTAAGTGTATTTTACCACAGAGGAGACCAGCTTCTGTATAAGTACACAGACAGACAGACAGACAGACAGACAGACAGACAGACAGACAGACAGACAGACAGACAGACAGACAGACAGACAGACAGACAGACAGACATTCAGGGGTTGGACAATGAAACTGAAACACCTGGTTTTAGACCACAATAATTTATTAGTATGGTGTAGGGCCTTTTGCAGCCAATACAGCATCAATTTGTCTTGGGAATGACATATGCAAGTCCTGCACAGTGGTCAGAGGGATTTTAAGCCATTCTTCTTGCAGGATAGTGGCCAGGTCACTATGTGATACTGGTGGAGGAAAACGTTTCCTGACTCACTCCTCCAAAA
>JAHUTJ010059953.1:0-12255 GCA_036250325.1 Characodon lateralis
TTCATGAGTTTATTTTTTTAAATAATTCTGTTGAAGCATGTTTGAAAAGCAATGTCTGACTTTCATTTGTTCATTTTCATAGAATTTTTATTCATTATTACCTTTGTCAGATTCAAGTTATTTCTGTCACTATTGTGATTTTTCTTTCATTAACCGAGGGGTACCAACAATTTTGTCCACGTGTGTATCAAAACCCAGGTAGTCTTTAAAAAAAAATCAGCAGTTGCACCTCTAAACAAGGCAAAAATGGATTGTATAGGTTGCAGACCTGATTTAGGCAAAAGAGCAGAATGAGTATAATGAATGTGTCGACCTGTGCTCGTTCAAAATGAGCGAGGGCATTGCAGCTGCTTAGATCCTAGACATCTTTTCATAAATTAGCATTATATGAACTGAATCAGACTACTGTATTATAAATGACTTAAGTAGACTTCAGTGGTCCTGAACCTCACTTGATTCCAATGAATTTGGACTGAAATGGGTTGTATATGAAAGTATGTAAATTAGGGATGTCCTGATTCTATTACATCATCAGTCCTAATCTAAGCATTTTAAAATAATCTGTATTATAATCTCTATTATTCTGTGTATGGCTTGAAAACATTCATAGCCCGTGCATATTTCGTTGATCACATCAGTTTTCACTAAATGTTCATTACAATTTAAAATGACATTGACCACCAAAGCAGTAATTTATTGGTTGCTCCAATGTCTGGTCAGTGCAATGCCCCATGTACTCAGAAAATCAATTTTCAAAGTAGGGGCGTAGTGGTGCCACAGGGGTAAAACATGTGACCCATAATCAAAGGCTTCAGACTACGGTGCAGTAGCTGTGGGTTCAACTCCTGGCCCAGGCAACTTTTGCTGCATGTCTTCCTCTCATCTCCACCCTTTTTCTGACAGCCTTTTGTTGAAAAAAAAAAATAAGGAAAATAAACTGCATTAGTGCCTCATTTAAAAAAAAAAAAAAAAAAAAAAAGAAACTTTGAGAATTTATTTTAATATTAAACATGAATAAAAAGTCAGAACACAACCATCAAGCCCACACCCTAATGCAACAAATTTCAAACAAAGGCTTAAAGATAAGCTTACACACAAATGCACATGAAGACACCAGGATCTTTGCTCCTATTCTACAAATTAGGAAATATGTCATTTTTTAGTTTAAATGATGCTTAAAACACAAAAAGTTTTCGAAATAAAAGTCAGCAGGATTAATCTAAGAAATTGTATACTACGTCAAATTGTTTCTGAATGCCTTTAAATTATTCAACTTTATTAATTTTAAGAGATGCTGTTAAAAAATTAGAAGTCTGTAGTGACAACAGGAGTGATTCCATGGATGAGCAGTGTTGGGCCGAGGTCCCTACTTAACAAGTCCACTTGATGAAGGTAGACATGATAATATCTTGTATCTGCCGGTGGGTGGGGCAAATATAAGAACCGTACAGCTGGCTTGGGAGAGCCATGGCGACAAATCAGATTGTTGACGGCGCAGATATATTCATCTGTCAAATGAGAAGTATTATTTGGGAGCATTCGCGTGCCATCTTGGTCCTCACCTTGTCTTGACCTCTCATTTTGTAAGAAATCTTCCTCTTCTCTCCCTCCTTGTCTCTGCCAGTGCATTGCCACAACCTGGTCCCAAACCACCGTTTGGACCTGAGCTGATATTCTAAGTTCCTTCAGCATCTTCCGGAGCTTCATCTCCTCATCTTCTGGCAGCGTGCAGCCTGCCTCCACACACAGGAAGAGGCGAAGTCTTGCCTGGTTCCAGGCCCGAGTTTCGCGAAGGACACAGGCCAGCTGTAGCAGGAACAGGGAGCAGATGTTCACATATCCGTGGCTGTCTGGATGAAGCAGGTTCAGAGGCCACACGTCTACAAATGGTCCAGCTGAGATTTGGTGGCCCAAGACGTCTTCCCGGCTGAACTGATTAAAATAACGAGCCAGAGCCACATTCTTTCCCATTTTAACAGCATCAGCAATAATAGAAACATATTCCTCTTCCTGAAGGTACTTGGATTCTTCAGATCTCCGTACACTTGGAAAGAAGAAGGAGCTCTGCTGCCCAGAGTCTGCAGTTGGACCCACCACGTCAGAGCCAAAGCTTAAAGACGGGAAAAGTTGACTGTTGAGGCCATCTTCAGGTGCGCAATCATCATAAAAACCCAAAACAAGAGTGTTTGGCCTCATTCCACCTAAAACCAGCACATATTAAAAGGATGTCAAATCAAATGTCAGAAAAGATTTCATAAAATAGAGTTGACGGATCCTACCAAAGCCTGAGATGAACAGCAGATTCTGAACTCCATGCCGAACAGAGTCAGCCAGAGTTAGATTCACAAACGCCTTGATTTTTAAATGATCCACCAAGGACAGCCAGGAATCATAACAGCTCTGCAGGGGATCAGTTGGCAAACTATCTGCACAATCACAAAGAGAGACAAGGTGGATGCATGATGACACACTGTATTTAATCTTGGGAAAGAATCATGGTAAATCATGTTTTGACAGTGGTGGTTACCAAAATTTGGATGACATACATTTTGCATCAATGCACTGATATATGAAGCACTTGAAGCATTCAAAAATGTGATTTTTTGTAATCATTGACTTGATTATAGTTTCTGGCCTTAGCAGAAAAACAAGCCATGGTTACATAGTTATATTTTGGAAACACCAAGAGCCACATATTGTTAGGTACGTCCTTTAAAACCAATCTGTCATGCAAACATATTGGTGATCTTGAAAATGAAAAGAAAAAAAGTTATCTTGGCATTATGTACTTTATTGAACTGGAAAACAACTAAAACCAGAGCACAACAGGGTAATATTTCTGTCTTATAGAAATTGAGAATATGTACATGTTCTTACCCTAAACATTTGCAAACTGTGAACCTGATTAATCACAAAAGCCATTGCAAGATTTAAATTTTCCTCATATTTGTCATTTTTTGTGGATTTGGATGTTTTGACAAAAGTTTCCATTTACAGTCCTTCTACCAGGACAGTCAAGACTTTATTTCTTGTTTAGGAGATTATTATATCATAATTGGTGTTAGGCATGTACCCAATAACACTGAATCAAGAGTTAAATCAAAAGGTTGATTGAGAAGTTTAAAGGTGTACATATTTTTTTTATACTACAGGCTTCAGTGTAATTGGAAAATACCCTAGGTCACAGACTCTTGACATGTCCAAAATACAAAGTGGGCAATATGATCTCAAGTGAGAACAGAAAAGTACTGGTCATAACATTAGGCAAGATGAGTTGAGATTAAAGTTGTGAATCCAAACAATTAAAAGGGTGACACCTGTCCAAACTACAGTAAGAAAACATGGCTAAATGCTAGACAGTTTAAGTTGAATATTTACATTATGAAACTTCACTGTGAAATTTTTTTACATCTCATCACCACTGACATGTACTAAAACATGACATTACTGCAGTGACTTTTTGATAAACATGAAATGGTCTCCTTACACTTACCAAGCAGCCCAAGCTTCACATGTCCTAGGACATACAGGCCGCTTTTTTTCAGGTCGTTGATGAAAGTCATAAGACTCATACAGCTGCGAGGGTTTGCGACCATCAACAACACCTGTGGCCTCCAGAACTTCACATGGTCCTTCCGCACATCCAGCAGTAACAAGTACTTGCGCACCTAAGAACATAAACAATTTACCTTAATGTTCGATATGTACCGTCTCCCGAAAAAGTATTGATACTCTGAACTTTTTCACATTTGTCAAGTTACAGCCACAAAGTTCATTGTATTTTCTTAGGATTTTTATAACAGCCCAACAGAAAGTAGCATCTAATTGAAAGCTGTGTCAGATTTCCTCCACACATTTATGCAAAACTTTGTTTTGTCCATTACATAAAATCCAAATAAATGCATAGAAATTTGTTTGTATGCATTATTGATTTACAGTAGGACCATCAATTTACAGCAAGACAAACATGCATACCTGATGAAAGATGAGAGCTTGACTGATGTAGCCCCAATTGCTGATGGGCCCCAGGTAGTGAATGAGCATCCAGAGAAGCAGCATAAATGCTATGCTGGCGAAAGCATGAATGGAACTGATCAAGAACATCATAACTAGACAGCCAAAGATGCCCAGAGTACAGGTGTGCCATGTGAAACAACGAAAAGATGGTCTAAAAAAAGAAAAAAAACAAGCTACAGGTAAACAGTGCTCAGGTAACTCCCAAAACAGATAAACCCTGCCACTTCTAGTAAAAATACCTGAAATTTGGTGCAGACGCCCATTCAAGTGCCAAGCAGGCCAGATTTACAGCAGCATACACCAACAAGAAGAAGATTGTCACAATGCCAGCTATGGTGTTCAATTTGCCAGCAAACAGCACCACCTAGTGGAATGAACACATAAGTTCAATAAAAAAAAATCTATCCATCTATATATACACACACACACACACCTGTTTGATGATGACTACTTGTATAATTGCTTAGCACTTAAAGATTTTAAAATGTAAACTGGACAACAAATAACATTTTTATTAAGGGTCTGGAATGGGAATAAAGGGCTTTATGTTTTTATTGGACAGAAGTCACCCCTGAAGCACATCTCCAACCCTTTACCATTAAACCTTTAGACACATTTTGGTAACAGTATGTTATGTATGTCATTGTGACCTATCCAATTCACTGAATTTAGGTGTCACTTAGGTAATTTCCACAGCCACATGTTCCAGCACTGAGACATGCAAACTGCTTCAACAGACATTTGCAAAAGAATGGGTCACTCTCAGGAGCTCAGGAAATTCTAACATGCTGTTGAGATTTGATACTACGTGCACAGCAAGTCCAGTCAGAAAATTTCCCTGCAATTAAATATTCCATAGGCAACTGTTATCAGTATTAAGAAAAAGTGATTAAGAAAGTGAAAGCAACAGGAACGGCAACTCCATCATGAAGGCCAACAGAAATAAAGCTGGGTCTGCAATATACATCTTTTTTCAAAGGTTAGAAAGCCCCATTGCACTTCTTTTGGACCACAGAAACAACTGGTAAGCCCTGCCATCTGACATAATTACACAAAAAAGTAGGGTTAGTGCAGGGTCAGTAAATTCTGGTCTTCAAAAGCCTGTTTACTTCATGTTTTAAAAATTGCTCTGATCAACATAACCAATTTAAAAACAGCTCATTAGAGGGCTCTTGCAGAACCTATGGTTAGGTGTAGGAGATAATTTAATACGTCTAAATCCAGTGTCTGAAACATTGATGACAATGGCCCTTCAGTAGGGCTGGCCACCTCTTTGTTAGGAGTAAAAATATGAAGGGTTAAATGGGATTCACCATTAACTCACTGTGCCATAAGCTAAACAAAAATACAAGATTCACCTGTACAAGCAACCAGGAGACAAGCACAGAAACCCAGGGGTTCCCACTGCGAGATGTCCTCGCCGGCGCCAGGACACCACCTGTACAAATTTGGAAAATCTCTCAAATTGCTCATCATCTAAAAATCAAAAACAACTGAGTCATCCTGCACTTGTGAGGCCGAACACACACACAATGAAAATGTTTTTTTTTTTCCTGAGAAAGTGAACAGAGCAAGCCATCTGTTGACAAGCGAAGCCTTCCAGATTAAAATGCCTCCACCACGAAGATCAGTAACAAGTGACATTTTGTCACAACGAGGAACGAGGCCAATTTTATACTAATGAATGTTAAAATGTTAAGACAAGCTTTACAGAAGAGAAGCTTAATTAGATGCAGCCTATGGATAAAGAACTAAATGATTGACGAATAATTAAATCGTTGTTTCAGGCTTAATCACCTTTTTCAAACTCATGTACGTGTTTGACTTTAATTCATCTCTACGGGTTATTGATTCCTCTAATTCACAAGTTCTGTAGCTAAATCTTTACCCATTATTGCTTATGTGTTCATGTGTTATGTGTAAACGGACTTTAAGCATGCTTTGAGGGTCTACGATGTGCTTTGTAGACTTGCAAACAGTTAGCAAAACATGTTTCATTTTCTCACCCAGCAAGTTATCTTTGGCCAGAGCATACAGGATCCTGGAAGCTCCTATAAGGTTACTCATTGCAGCAGACATCGTGGAGGAGTAGATACCAACTGTCACCATGGGAGGCCATGCATTGATGTCTCCCAGGAAGCTGTAGTCTCTCTGGAGAAGGTAACTATACACAATCCAAGAAATATGAACCATCACATTTTTGCCCCTCATCTTATTAATAAACAAAATGTCAAAGACTGCCACGGTCAAACTAAGTTTTAGAAACATTTTGTAGCTTTGTGAATTATTTCTCTAACCGGTCACAAGATCCTGCAGCCAGCAGACTCAGCAGATTGTACACGATGAAGGTTGTAAGAACAGCTGCAAGCGTTCCTCTTGGGATGGAGTAGCTGGGGTTTTTGAGATCACCTGATAACACAAAACACACAGCACATGTTTTTCTATTAAGTAAATACAATTTTACATCCCTTTTTCAGTAGTTTAGTTTTTACAAAATTGACATCTTAAATGAGGGCTTGGACGAGGAATGCCTTGAAATGTCTGGCCTAAATAAGACTGGCCTAACAATGTGTCAAACATGCGTCTATGTATCTCTCATCTTTATATTCTATTTCCAAGGTATACATTTTTAAAGTGGATATTTACATGGAGACTGACAACGCATTTGTATCATACAACCAAAAAATTCGGCGTGGTTTAATTTTCTAAACAGTCCTGTTTTGCAGTTTTCTTTATTGTAGCCATTTTGTTTTCTTATGCCATTTTTAGTGCTTCCTCATATTTCTGCTAATCTGCCAGATTTAAACAAGTTTCCAGAGTGTTTTTTTTTTTTTTTTTACATAACTGGATACAAAAATTTAGAACTTTAGTCAGATAAAAGTGATTATAAATGAAACACAGCTCATCCTCTACTGGCTATACCTGCAGTCAGTTGACTTTGGTGAGACAGCTGAAGTCTGACCCCCTTTTGGGTGAGCAAACCCTTTCCCACCAAACTGGGGAATAATGCATCCCTTTGATTTTAAGATTAAAATTAGCTTTTTAAAGTTAAAATATATCAGATTTTAGATTTAGCCTGCTGTGCAACCGTTGGCAGAGACATACTGCTCCCTGTACACCCTAAGGGGACAGAGTTAGTTAATAGAGATTTGTTTATAATTAAAAGCACCCCCTAATGGAAAAAGACTTGAAATAAATAGAAAAAAAAATACAAAATGTGGATTTTTATGAATGACAAATTTACCCATACATTTCTTAATTGTGATCTGGGATTTCAGTGGGGCACAGCCGATGCACCTTGTTTTGTGTTCCCCTAGTAAATGGGGTACCACAACATCTATGATTCTAAATCATAAATATAAACTGTAGTACAGTGTAAGATAATTGTCAAAATGGGAGCTAGGTGTTAGACTGAACACTTCAGCAGTACTATGAGTTATCCTTAACAATTTGCAGTTTTTTTCATGAGGTGATTAGGTCACATTTTATTGATTAACAGGCTCTGACCAAAGAATCCCAAGTCATTCATCTCTAAATATTGAGCCTCAAAGACATTAAAGTCTCCATCTGGGGGATTGAGATCATCTGCTTTTAAGTTTAATCAATGAGAGAAACATTTTCAGCATTCTAAGAAGTTTTGGACTGTATAAATGAGTGTTGCACTATCATTGAGATCTAGGAAATGTTCAGAACAATTTAAAAGGAAAAAAAAAAAAAAACTTTGCCACAAACCTGTCATCTAACCGCTGTACTAGAGCTGTGTTACATTTTTAAAGTGTTATGGGATCCTACCACTGAGTAAGAACTTATTTTCTTGAGATGAGTACTAGCTTCAACGTTTGCATTTGACAGCAGCATACCTGACATGTTGGAGCCTGCCATGATTCCGGTGCAGCCGTTAAACAAGACTGCAAATACTCGGGCAAAATTCATCACGCCACCAGTGGTGTAGTCAACAGTGTAATTAGCTTGAGGGAGTGAGTAAGAAGATAATTTACACAGGTCAGAGATTACTTAAAAAAAATAATGTAATGAATATATGTTTCAACCATCAAAAGACGTTTGCAGACTTGTGTGGCACTTACAGAACAGGTTGCCCTTCAATGTGCTGAGCCAGAGTCCAGTATAGTTAGCAGTCCTTCTGCTTGTACTGTTGCTTAGAGATGCTTCTGGTAGAATCACCACAGTGGGCCCCATAATGAAAAAACTGGTGAAGACTGAAGCCAGAACCGTCAGGACGATGATAAAAATAATAAAGGTAGCTTTGGCATAAATATGGGCTCCAACCTGCAAAAATAAGCAAGTTTAATTTAGCAACTCTAAACTTACTCCATAGCTGTTGACCTGTTTAACTATAAAATGGTAAACTGCAAAATTCCCTTTAAACAAGTGCTGTAATTCCTGCAGAGTGAATGTAAAAACTTTCCTTCAGGGACCTTAATACAGTTTTCCTGTGCCCCAACAGTCTGGTTGCACATGTGTTCCCTTTTCTAACTAGCAGTGTAGAAATGCACTATTTGTAGCTGTATTGATTTTTCCCCTATTACATTTTAATGACACTGTCAAGAGTATGTTTCTAATTTTTTGGCTTCTCAATTTTTTTTTTTTAAGCACAGAGACACAGGAGTTTTACCACACTTGATACACGATGGATGAAATTAAATATGGCCCAGGATAACAGCCTTCTCCTGCTTTCCACAGGATTTGTCCTGCAGTTTTGAAATTTGAAAAAAAAAAAATGTATTGACCTTACTTAAAATATATTAAATTTTGTATTTTTACAACCGCAAATATTTGTTAATTTTATTGGGAAACTAAGCTCTGCCAGTTTAGCACGTCTAAAAACTGAAATTGATGACCATCCTTTAAGAAACCAGCTAAAGCTTAGATTAATCATTTCTAAACAGCAGTATTATTGTCTCGCCACAGATCTTTGATTGGATTTAAGTCTGGACTTTGACTGGGCCTGGCTTTAATCTCAACCACTCCACTGAAGCTCTGGCTGTATGTTTGTGGCCTTTGGTTAGCTGCTCCAGTCTTTGGCAGCCTGCAACAGTGGTTCTTAACTCTGATCCTCAGGACCTACTGCCCTTCATTTTCTAGATGTGTCCTCAGCACCCATTTGTTTAAGTCAGGTGTCAGATGGGAAACACTTGAAACATGCAGGACAGTGGGCCCTAAAGAACAGGATTGAGAACCACTGCTCAAAAAGGTATTTGAAAACTGGGCTGTATTCAGCTTCATCCATCTTGTCAACTCCAGCTATGTCCAGCATTCGGATCTCTGCTGAGGAATGGCCTCAATGCATGATGCTACTGACACCATGTTTCACAGTGGAGCTTGTGTATTTGGGGTGATATGCAATGTTAAGTTTCCTCCACACAAAGTTTTGCATGAAAAATAAAAGTTTGATTGTTGGTCTCATCTGACCCAAACTGTTCCACATCTCACTTTCAAATATTTTTCCTGTACCATCTTCCACATGGTTGGTCTGTTCCCTACATGCCTTGTGGCAAAGTGACTTCTTATGGCTCTGCATTTCAACAATGGCTTTGTTTTTATGGCTCTTCCATTAAGGTCAGATTTGTGCCAAGTTTGTCCTCTCAACAGATTGCCCCACCTGAGCTGTGTCTCTGCTGCTCGTACAAGGGTACCAAGGAGCCTACCATGACTAATGCTCTCCTTGCCCAGCCTGCCAGTTGAAGCAGACAACCAATAGTGCTACATGATATTAAAAATCAAAAACATGAGGCAGGCTGGTGAATGTCGCAATTACAACATGACTTGCAAAAAAACATGGTATTAACTAAACAGTGGAAATCTCTCTCTGGTTTCATTTCATAGCTAACATAGACCCGAGACAGTGACTAATAAATCCACCTACTGGAAAAAATGTCTATGTCAGCATCATGGTTTTAGTGGAAAACCTACATCCTGCTACATCTGCTTTTTTGGCAAAGTAACAAAACATATTGATCCATCCTAAAACATGCTGCATTAAACAACAAGCAATACCAAATACATGACCTGGGATGAAAGCTTGAATGCATGGTACTTAGATAATTTGCTGTCCAGTTAATCCAGTTCAAGCAGTTCTGGTAACACATACAGTGATCTTACCCTAACCCTGTTCCTCAGTCTCCCTGCTCCCATTGGATCCCTAATGTTCATGATATTCTAGATAATTAATTTAAATGTCTAGGAAACAAAGCCCGATCAAATCGACCCATTTAATACCAAGGAATCTTTTTAAAAGGCATTTTTATAGTTTTTGGCTCTTTTTTGGATGTGCAGGGGCTAAATAAATTGCAAGCCAACCCATCTCAATTGTTTACATAAAGAAAAAAAAGTCTTACCAAACAGACCACAAAACACAGAAATAGGAGGATGGTACCATAAAGCAGGCACCACCAATATCCTGATGGCAACATCTGATGAAAACCTTTAAACGCTGCAGTGCTCTCTAGGAAACAGTGAGACAAGGCTTTAGTACACTCAACAAGTCAAGAACGTCTCGTGTTAAATGGACCTTACCTTCTGGCACTCCAAAGGTAAACATGATGGCCTCCACCAAGCCCAAAATATACAGGGCACAGCCACAGACATTAGCAAGAAAAAACATGATGCCAATACTACCGCCAAATTCAGGACCTAGGGCTCGACTAATCATGTCTGGGGAAAAAAAATTAAGGAAATTCTCTTTGTTCTCCAAAAAAGCAAAACTCCCCCTTAAAAATGATCTATTAATTCAAACCTGAACTAAGTGGAAAACTGTGCTGTGACAATTTAAGTCAAAACGGAGAGCAAAGATGCTTTGTCACATTATTAATGAGTCCTAATCGCCGACACCCAAGTAAGGTTTTAAAAACTACATTCATCTCTCTCTCAGCAATAAAAAGGATACAGTAGGCACCACCAGCCTCTAAGGCCCCATTAGTTGAGATGGCACAAATGGAAAGAACGGTCATTGTGATGATAAAGTAGGCAACCACAAACATGGTGATGGACTGGTATAGCCCTGCCTGACCCACAACAAATCCTGCAAAAAATACAAATCATAAAATTCTTTCACAGCATAAACCAAATTCTTGATCAAAAAGCTGTTTTAAAACTGAACAGTGTATACATCAGTGTTATTGGATAATAAATTTTACTGAAATGTATCCCCCCCAAAACTGAACCTCAATCTAGATTCTAGAGAAAATGTAGGATAGAAAAAAAAAAAGAAAGGTGTTGGGCAAAACTTTTAAAGCTGAAAACTACCCTACAATCCATCCATTCTTCACCGCGCTGTTCTGAAGAAAAAGCATTAAGGAAAGTCCTAATTGGTGAACCGATTTTTTCTCCACCTAATATAATGAATAATGGTTGTAACGCTTTTGACCATATTTGACCTGTGCACTAATACAGGTCAAAAATAAATGTAACGAGTTAGAACTTCTGGTTGTTTTGGAAAACATTGAAAAGCAAATCCAAGGTCAGGTCCAAGGCATAGCTCGCCTTTATTTTTTTTAATAACAGCTTTTTGAGACTCACCAATTCGCAGGAACAGCACGACGCTAAACATGGACAGTAAAGTCGGTATGACCACTCCAAACATCACCCCCAGCTTCGGGGACGCGGACCGTGGAGCGTCTTTGGCCGACTGCAGCCGGGCCCCCTCGGACACATCCCCAGGGTTGGGTGCAAAGCTGGTAGCCAGGCGGTAATGTAGTAAAGGGGTTCTCTCTTCCATTTTGTCGAGGTTTATTTTTAAGAGGAAGTTCCCAAAACTAAACTTTCTTAGGGTGAGATTGCTTTGGTCAAAGTGACTGATATTCTAACAGCTTTCTCCGTAGATCAACCGCTAACTCCGTCCGGAACCTCCACATTCGGACCCCGCCCGCATGATGCACCTGTAGCTAATTACCCCCTGTTAATTAAGACTAACGTTATTTCCTCCAACTGTGTTATCCAATCAACTGCCGTTTGGGGTTAATTAGGCTTTAGCCACAAAATTACGTGATAAACGTTGATGGCCCCGTTATTGAGACATTTACTAAAAGTATAAAATTATACAACCAAGAACTCAGGCAAATATTTTGTCTCATACATAACTGTGCTGCAGAAAAAAAAATAGATAGATAGATAGATAGATAGATAGATAGATAGATAGATAGATAGATAGATAGATAGATAGATAGATAGATAGATAGATAGATAGATAGATAGATAGATAGATAGATAGATAGATAGATA
>JAHUTJ010059954.1:0-12252 GCA_036250325.1 Characodon lateralis
AAAATCTCTATTTGTCCCTCAATGGGTATATTTAATTCAACCTGGACAGACTCACAAAGAGAAGACAGGGATGCAATTAGAAAAGTTTATTATTGAATGTTTATTTCTTTGGCTTGAATGAACATCTTAAGGTTAAATTTAGAGATGTCTTCCCCCCTGGGATCTGATCCTGGTGGTGGAGTGGAGGCCTGAGGAGATTTGGAAAGAGTTTGGAAGCCAAATGGTGGAGATGGGGTAGAGGAGGGTCAAAGTTCAGCTGCAGAACGGAGGGTTCATGGATGAAGATCTTTTAAAGTAGAGCCCTGAAGGATGATTGGCCGGGGAGAAATGCAGACTTGACGCTGATTGGTGGAGCAGAGCAACATTGAGGAGTAATTAGACGAAGCTGGAGGTGATGGTGAGTCTTCCATGTTGAATTTTCGTTTAAACTCCATTTGTATCAACAGCAAAGGGACAGGCAAATGAAAGCACACAGATAGAAATAAAAAATAAGTAATCATAATAAAAGAAAGAAACAGAGATTGAACAGTAATATCAAAGATATATTGTAATAAAACTATTCATTTTTAAATGAATAGCAGATTTACATTTAAAAAAATCTACAAGTGTATTTTGATAATGTCAAACCTGTTCAAACTGTTTTATTTTGTAATTGTACCAAAACAGACTATTTACAGGAATATGCAAACCTGTGCAAAGAATAGCAGGAATGTAAACATTATTTTTGCACCAACACCTAATAGTCCCAAACCTACAACACAATCCTGAAATGTTTGTCTAAATGTCTTTTTCTTGCTGTAATGAGCTGCAGTTAAATTAAAGGGTTCATTCAGGTTTTTTTTTTAAACGAGATTCTGTTTAGAGGTCATGAACGGTTGATATTATACCTGGAATATTAAATGATCTCACTGTCTTAAGCTCTGATATTAGCTTTAAAAGTAACCAGCCAATCAGAGCAGAACCGAGGGAAAAGCAACCAAAGCCACCCTAAAACAAATGGGTTCAAACATAGAAGTCACTCATTATTTCTAATAAAGACTGGGGGGGTTCCAGTATTATGTAGCAAAACGTTCCTTGTCAGGTTTTGATTCAAAGAAATTCCATAAAATGTAAAAGCATCGTCAGTAATAATCAATACATTTCATAAAACATGCAATAATCCATGTGTAAAGTCAAATAAAAAAAGGAAGTGATCCTATATTATTTTTTAGAAAGTAAACAACCATAATAATAATATCAATGAAAATACTAAAAAATGTATATTAATACAAAATATATCTAAGTAACTGCATGAGAAAAAAGTTATTTTGAAAAAACAAAACAAAAAAAACATGTAAACAAATAAATTCAATAAAATTCCGTTTATTTATATAGTGCCAATTCACAACACATTGTTTCAAGGCACTTTACAAAGTCAATTCAATCAAATCATACAGTTTCAAAGTACACACATTCCAATTGATCCTAGTTATCAAAAATGCTGTCAAATTCAATACATTTTTCAAAAACGGTAAACAGTTTTCTGTCTAAGGAAACCCAACAGATTGCATCGAGTCAGTGACTTGCAGCATTCACACCTCCTGGATGAGCATGTAGCGACAGAGGACAGTCGCTTGCATAAAAACACTAAGACCACAATTTCAAATATACAAATAAAAAGAAATGAAAATAATATAATAAGGCAGCTATCAATGATAAACTAATAATCCCTCTTGTGCCTGGTTGCATTCCCAAAAATTGAAGACTTCTTTTATTTAATCTACCCTTATATTCATCCCAATTAAAAATAAAAAAATTGTTGACTTTTTAAAAATATATATATATAAATATAAATACATGCTTTAAAGTGATAATGAAAAAAGCTGTTAAGTGTAATTCAGCAAAGATGCTGTCTAAAAAACACAGTAGCTGATTAATCATAAAATAAGGTAAAATACAATATTTTAGTCATGCCGGGCCAAATTTGAGTGTTTATAATAATGTTGTCTAAAAGCTGACTGTAGAAGTAAGACATCCAGGGATAACTTGATCTTACTGTGTAAACACTTTGAGACGACCTATGGGACGATTTAATGCTGCACTCCTTAAAGTGAGAAAGTAACTAAACTCTTTTCTGCAGAATCTCGTTCAAAAGACAAGCAATTTGATGAGCTGCACATTTTGTAAGACACATTAACTAAAACTATGTATTTACTCAGCGAGAATGAAGGGGTATAGTAAGTTTCTCCCTCATGCATATCTGAAAGTGCAGCAGATGTTTGATTAAAGAGGCTCACTTGTCCCTTACACATGTGACACCTTAAAGTCTAAGCAAACAGAGCTGCAGCTACTTGCTTTGCATTTTTCTCTGTCCTTTGATTCCTGTTTATATGAGGAAAGTCTGGAATAATTCAAAGCGATTTCAACATTGCTGGATCTGTTTCCGTGCAGTCGGTGCTTGTGTTTAATTGTGTGTATCCTAAAGCTTTAGCTCCTGTCTGTGTGTGTGTCCTGGTTTAACAGTGTCTACCTGTGTGGCGGTGGGTAAGCTCGCTAAATCTCTGTTTGCCTCAGTCTGAGAACCATAATGCTGTGACTCACTGTGAAAGAGGGCGAGCTAAAACCCAAAGCACTCTATCTGTCACAGAAATCAACAGTTGCCATCGCCATTTACCAAGCTAATCCTCAAAGGCCATATTAATATGTTAAGTACAGGTGTGATTAAATGATGCTAAAGATGCCTGTAAACTGCCAGTATTTAGTCAAAGTTCCCATCTTTGTGGCCAGTGATGATGAGTTAAATGTGCGTGGGTGATACTGCAGTCAAGTTTTTTTAAATGCTGCTCACGTTGAGAAGAGGTGGGGCTCTTTTCTCACATTTCACCTCAGATTCAGCTTACATAACCTACCCTCCATGTTATCGGGAATGATCTGTCTTTGTGATCAGAAATTATGATTCTTTTTTTTTTCTGTTTGAAACACTGCTTTGGATCCATATATTCACCATCTGAGGAACAATTTGTAGACAGAAAGCTTACAGCCAGGAACAATAAAGGAGTAGTACGGACGGGGTTCTGCAAAGTAGTTGATAGTGGTCAGTAATTTTTCCTTAACTTTACTTTTCTAAGTAAGTTTTAATCAAAGACGAAGAGTTATCAGTGACCTTATAATCTGTAACGCAAACACTAACTTTGGTCCCACTAACCTCATGACATGGTGAGACCTCTTGAGACCTCTATAGATATTTGATCAAGCTCTTCTTTTTATTTCTTGACCCAAACTGAAAACAAGTGGGGGTTTTACTTGTCCTGGATTTCAATGCTCTGCCTCCTCGCTCTCAGAGTTCATTGGAGAACTCACCTGAATCTCCTCACTGCTCCTCTAGCTGCTCCCCTGGTTGTTGCTGTCAGAACCATTTAATAAAATTCCACCATTTCTCACCTGCCTGTCCACCCTCCAGCGCTCCACCGCCTCGCACGTCTCCTCCTGGAGGAAAGATCAAGGAAATCACGACCAACAGGAACAACTCTGTGGGTATACTCACCTTTTTCCCTTGGAGCTCCACCATCTCTCCAACAGTAAGCCAACTGTCTCACCCATCATTTTTATCATATCTCAACAGTATCCTACTCGTATGATAACAACTTACCTCTCCTATTGCCATCCTGGATTTCTCCTGTGACCCCAGAAGAACCATTCATTCACTCATTTGTATCAATAAACTGTTCAAACTTCTCTTTGGTAATTGTTCCTTGGGCGAGGGTCTCAAACCAAACCGACATGACAAAGAATGCTGTAGGTAAAATTAAAGAGCCAAAATATGTACTGCTATTTCAGTAAATTAAGTATTTGTTTATATAAAAACAACAAGCAGGCTACAAAAAATATGATTTTTCTCAGCAATTTGTAACCAAAAAAATAAAGTTTTTGAAAAAAAGAGAAAAAAACAAAGAAAAAAATCAGGTGTTTCTGCATCGTGAACAGCTGGGTTGCCTGATGCAGAGGGAGATGTTAGTAGATGGCTAGAATAATTGTCAATCAGGGTGTCAAACCCACAGAACTGTGCGCAGGTTGGTGTGTTTTCTCGTGCTGTCTCCTCTCCTTCTCTGTGCAGGGTGTGATTGGCAGGTGATGCTATGCAGCTGCTTGTCATGAGGCCTTAATCGGGAGATGCTTAAAAGGAGCAGAGAACCAACAGAGAGCTGCCAGATTGTTAACACTACTAGTGCGACCCTGTTCCAGTTCCCTAGCCCGGAAGATCGGTTCCAAGCTCCGTGGATCCTAGGAGGAACCCTTTGTGTGGACCCCTGCCAGTCTCTCTGTTGCTCCTACCAAGGCTCCAGGAAAAAGAAGCCATCCTCGTTGCCATTCCGCTACGCTCAGCTGTCCGTCCACCCTCCAAAGGCAAGATCGCTCCTCTTAAACACCACCACCAGTCAGGCTCAACCTCTGCGGGGGTGCTGACGTTTTCCTGGACAACCTTCATCCCCTGCTGAAGTAAGATTTCAAATTCATCTTGCTGGATTGCCCCATTCTTTCAACCAGACCCATAACCCCCCTCCTCTCACCTCAGTGTCCAGACTGGTCCTGCCGGAGCACCAGAGTTTTCTCCTATTCTCTAGTCTGTTTCAAATAAATCTGTTTAAAACGTTATCTGTGTCCATAGTGGTTGCCTGCTCCAGAGTCCATTGTTCACGATGACAGAGGGCTGATATAGAGAAACCAAGATTCGAGTTAATTTGTTTGTTTTAGTAAACACTGTTGACAAGTGACTTTGGACAGGTTAATGGATTCTGGATCCTTTTCATCCAGTTAGATGGACCTTTTCCCTGAGGAGCAGAAGTTTTGCAGGTACCAGCAGCAAATATAAGTAGCTGGTACTTTATGCAAAAAAAAAAGTACCTCTCAGTTTTTATTCTGCAGGGCTGTAAATCTGAACATCTAAATAGATGTAAATGTAATACAAACTTTGTTCCTTTCAAATCTGATTTATGATTATTATAAATGTGATTGTTTTTATTAATTATCATGATAACATTTCAATAATACATTTAAAACACCATATAACTAGATTTATAGATAGCTTGGATAAAAAGATCTTCTGAGAACCCTTCTAATTCGTTATAATCTGCCTTTTGCAGACATGCAAATAGGAAAAAGATATTGATGGCAAAAGATTTATTACAACACAAACATTTTGACTTTAATGTCTTTGGAAATGTTTGAAGAGTAAACATACATGAAGTGATGTAGATAATCTCCAGGCCTTACATATCTTTTCAGTGTATTTGGCCTCAGTTTCTATATAATTACATATTACATATTATACACTACAAAAAGTTTTAGAGTCACCTAACCTAGTTACCTTCTGCAGTAGAGTGAAAAACAGTACATCCATTGTTACAGACTATGTTACAAAATGCTTGCTGAAGCATATGAATATGAAATATTTAAAATGATCATTATGGTGTTTTGAAAGATAATATCTAATAACAAACTATAAAAGGTAATTCCGTGCTGTTTTGGAAATTTGCTCCGATAGTTGAAAATGGCCCAGAATTGCGACCCTGATGTACTCGTCTCCATTCTCACATTCTGAGATTCGGCCATTGTTGATAAACCAAATCAACACATCATAATGGCGTCTAGAAATAAACACCATAACTCAGATCTATCAGATCTAATTATGGTTTGAATAGCCCTTTTGGTTAGATTATCTTTATTTGATCCTAAAATGTGTTTGATGACGTGAAACATTCAATTGTGACAGAAAAAAGCCAAAATGGAGAAAACACTTTTTCACAGCGCTTTATGTAAACTGGCTCCATCTTCACAGCAGCTTCAAATTAGGACAAAAACATGCTGTCTGTGCAATTGTGTGAGTTCAAATCAATAAACTGTTGTGAAATTGATTAACTGTAACATTGACAGTGACTTACCACCCACAAACCTTCCTGTCGTCATATCAGCATGTGTTTTTCAGCTGCTGAACATCCAGTATTAGAATCCCATCGCTGTTTATCTTCTTACATCAAAGCTATGGTTTTAGTTTAGGTTTTAGTCTTCACTGCAATGGATGTGTCTCACAGGCAAACAATTATTTCAGTCCCAGCTAAGACCTCCTACTATTAGCAAGAAATCAGTAAAATAATTGTGAAAACAAAACTTGCTTTATGTTACCGTTTTATTATATTTTCTGGATAAATCAGTTTCAAACAATAAATGCCCCATTCTTGCTTAGGAGGAGGGATTGCTGTAAAGTCAATGACTGCATTTGGCTGGGCTTCCTTTGTTCTTAAACTTTTACCATTTGGCATTATATTGAATTTGACTGCACTATATAATAAAGAGGATCAAAATTTAGTCATTGTGTTTGTATTTAAATCTGCCTAAATGGCTGAACTGATTAGAGTGAATATTTATGTATAGATCTGGTGATCTTTTTGTCTTTTGTGGTGATATAATGAAAAAACCGATTTAAACTGAGTGTTAAATTCTTGCTTAATCACACAGGGAGACTTCACACATCATAATGGATATAGTGACATATAGTTTACTTTATAATGTAGCAAGACAGCAAGGCTAGTCCCTGCCAGGAAATTATTGGGATTGCACAGTTTGTTTAACCTTACATAAAATATGTAATATAAAATTCTTTTGACCTCTGTAGCTTCTACACATTTTTGTGAGGTTGAGTTAGCTCTTGTCATGTTTGACCTCATTGCTGGATCATCCAAACTGCAGCCATGTGCATGAAATAAAACACCAATAGGAATGGCTGGAACATGGTGCAGCTACATCTTGGTGACTTCAGGGAATAAAATATGGCTTGTTTCTCAAAGAGTGCATTTACTTCTGCTTTGATCCGCTTTAGATATAAATATTAGGGTGTGGTCCAACATGGACATAATTCTTAAGACGCTGAGCATCGTCCCGCTTCAGAAGATCTCATGTCTATGTAGTTTTTTTCTCTAACCATTGTCTTTCTTCTCCTTCTCTATTTCCCACTCTTTCTCTATAATGTTACTCCATATTTTTCCCACTACCTATATCTCTTTCCCCATCTTCATCCCTAAAACATCACCCCACCCCCTAAATCCATCCATCCTTTTCCCCATGTTGTGTAAAAAACAGCTGCTTCTCTTTCTCTCTCCTGGGCTGGTGAGCTGAGTGCTGCAGAGGAAGAATATAAATCCTGCTGGACATATTTCTTTGAGACAGGGAGAAAGATGGGGGAGAGAAGGGTGAGGGAACACATTAGAGGCTTTTTGGGACAGAAGAGCCACAGGGCGAGAGGACAAATGGTGAAAAACGAGAAGAAAAGACTGAAGACAAATTTTAGGCTATAGAGGGGATCTGTTGAGGCTGTCAGGCTTTGATCTGATCAACACATTGTGTATTACTTTGTCTTTGGGTTTGGCTAGCTCATGAGACGATCTAGGCCAGGGTTACAGGGTTAGAGCGCTGCTTCCCTGTAATGGAGCAGAAGCTGAAAAACCCTAATGTCTGAGATTTAGGTGAATTAGGTGGTTTTCAAAAGAAGAAGAATATTCACTGGTAGCAGCATCATGCTCTTTGCTCACCCCTTCAGATGGAACCGGGGTTTGTTTCAAGGTGCATGAAATTGTGCACAGCTACAAACACCAATTGCTTTAAACCCAAAACGTCAGTGTCTGCTAGGAAGACAAAGATGAACAAGGATTTTAGTTTTAAGTGTTTCTGTGAGTCCAAACATCCATCCAAAGAGTCCAAAACTGAATCGGACAAAATCTGTGGGGTCACCTGAAGTGGTCTGTGGACAAGAACCTTTGCTACCTAGAGTGAATATTGCCAAGTCAGCATGTCAGATACTGATAGATTTAAACCAAAGAAACTCAATCAAAAAGTGCAACGACAAGGTAAAAGAATCGCCTGACCTTAAGTTTTATTTCAAGTTTTACTGTCAACTCAACACACTTCTGCTGCATTCACCAAAATAAATCCATCCAGCTAGTGTATATCTTCAGCGGTCTATGGGCAAGAGGCGGGTTAACCCTGGGTAGGTCGCCAGTCCATCACAGGGCAACACAGAGACACACAGGACAAACAACAATGCATACACCTCTTACCTAAGGGCAATTTAGAGAGACCAGTTAACTTAACAGTCATGTTTATGAACTGTGGAAGGAAGCCGGAGTACCAAGAGAGAAGCCATGCAGGCATGGGGGAGAACATGCAAACTCCATGCTGAAAGACCCCAGGCTGGGAGTTGGACCCAGGACCTTTCTGCTGCTAGGCAACAGTGCTACCAACTGCGCCACCGTGCAGCCCACCAAAACAAATCAATATGCAAATTGTAGGGGTGCAGCGCTTCGAAACGTACCTCAGTTTTAAAGCCATGGGTCGGTATGTCTTCAGTAAGTTTCAATCATGATAAAACAACCATACATGTAAGAAAATGCAGTAAATAAAAAAAATCTTATAATAATTTTATTTTATCAATGTGTTCAAGTGTTTCAAAAAATGGGCAGTATGGAACTGACCGAAGATGTGGTTTGATTTTGTCAGATAATAAAGGATAAGCAGGTATTGATAATGGATGCATAGATGATACAATAATAAAACCACCTGTAAATGGTCATTGTTGTTGTTTAGAAATCTTTGAATAGGAATGTTTCGATGATGGCTAATAAAAAATGTGTGAAATACCTTGGAGCTGTATTGAAACAAAAAACCTGCAGAGGAGTTGTACATAAATGCACCATAGAAGCACACCTACTGGGAAATCCCCCTTTTCCAAGGAATTCCCCTCGTTCATATCTGCTGCTAAACAGACTTTAACCTTCCAGTGATGTTCACATTCGGCTTGACTTCATTTCAGGTGAGTAATTAAGTAATGAAGTGATATGCACCATGTCCCATGTTCTGGGACAGATTACAAGGAAACATTGGAGGTTGGGACAAATGAAAAATTCTTTGGATTTGTTAATTTTTTTAAATGAATTGTATGAGATATACATGTCACAATAAAGGTCAGAAAGGTTTGTTAAGAAAGTCTAACATCAACAAAATACGATACAAGAGTGGTTATTTTGTGGTATTCAAACAGCATTTTACCCTTAAAGTCATGTTAATGTCATTGTACTAACTGTTGTTAAGTGCACATGCTCATATTGTTTGAGTAAATAGATATAGATGGCCTCATTTAATTTCAGATTAATTCAGAAACTCATTTTTGAAGGAATTATTTTCCACATCTTTTTAAAATCACAACAGTAATATCAGAGCAAAGTTACTGTACAATATCTGCATTATCCAAAGCTTGCTATACTTCTTAAAATATGTTACATGATCAAATATTTATTGCTGTAATACGCTGTTTGCAGCAGCGCTGAGGTGAAATGCTTGTGACACTGAAGGTCTTTGAGTCCAACTAAGGTCTTAAAGAGATTGGAGTAGCTTTGAGGTCAGAGGTCATGTAAACACAGCTGGCACTCTCCTGGTTGGCTTAGAAATGCAGTTTTCTCCCCTTTCTTTATGTCTCCTTCTTTTGTCTGCATTCATCCTGCTCTTCTCAGTTGTTTTTCTTTAATCTTTAATGCTTTTTCCCCAAACTTGCCTCTCTTCCTTCCATTCTCCGCTCACCTTTATACATTTGCTTATGATTTGCACGATCTTCCTTGTCTCCCTGCTATCTTCTGGCATCTCCTCTCTCCCCCAGCTGTTCCATTAAGGTGTCTTTCTATGTCTCTTCATCATGTCTGTTCAGGGTGGAATGTTCCCTTGATTTCCAGATCCTTCACATCTTCACGTTGTTGTCAATAAATCTGTCTTTACTTCCTTCTGTCTCTTCTGTGTTACTGGCCTCCCCTTTCATCTACTACTTTGTCAGAGCTCTATCTCCACTTCATGGCACCACGTCTGACAGCTGAACATCTCCTTAAAGCTCAATAAAAGTAGATGCAATATCGACAAGATTTTCTTGCCTGGTTAAAGTCCTGTTTCATCCTAAATAGTTGGGATGGGGTTATGGTCAAATATTATGACACAATAGGTGGTTTTCTCAACATTTCTGGAAAAAGACAACATGCTTACATAATGAAAATATATAAGCCCCTTCTGAGTCTTGTTGACCAATTAAATCTCCACTCCTGGCCAAATTCACCCAATGATTCTGGGCAAAGCAGGAATCAAACCAGCAATCTTTCAACATATTCCCCTCTTCCCTGTCTGCAACAATTCTTTATCTGACATAAAACAGTGCAACATGGCATTCTTTTAAAAGACAGTTCACGTTGTTTTTTAAGTTGGGCTATGTGGAGAGGTTCTGAACAATAAGCATCTTACCTGTACTCTCTTAAAAAAACTCAGTACAAATAAACAGAAATACATCTAAACTGCGAATGTTTATTGAAAGAATGAAGGTTTGATTTTAAAGAGAGACATGTCTGCGTGTGAAAAGAATATGCAGAACTCTGTGCTTCCTCGTGGAACTGTTAGAACCCTGAAAATGAAGTGACACCAAAACAAAAACAGGCTGTTTTTGTTCAACTCACCTGACCCATTTTGTACACACGATACTATATTCCATCTGGTACCAATAGAAAAATCATTTCATGCCCTTAACCATTACACATCAGTTTATTTAGCATGTTTTGGTCAATTACAGAGATGAAAAAAACATAAAGTTGCAGAAATCTAACAGAAAGGTTGATGAAATTGTAAGATTTTCTGTTACATCCCAAATCTACTGTCTGAGGTTCTGATCTCTGTTTGGTTTCCTGTTTCTCATGAAATGTGAGAGGTTGTAACCCCTAATCAAAGCATAAATAACTCTGAGCCACCTCAGAATAGATATTATTTAAAGGAGTCATATACAGTGCCATGAAAACTGAAAACAAACCTTACATATTTATTCAGTTTTTGCTTTGTTTTGTCAGACTTTGTTTCATATCATCAAGCAGTTTAAATATCAGACAAAAAGACATCTCTAAATCTAAGCCTTACAAATGATCATCTTAGCTCATGTCATTCTCAGCATTCATGTCTTCCTCCCAGGTCGGAGCGACAAAGAAATAACCAGGTAATTTCTCATCATTAAAACTTTTCTAATTGCCGTCCCTCTCTTTGTGAGTCTTTTCCGATTGAATTTACATTGTACATAGATTCTCAATGAAGGCAACAAAACAGTGAATGAACACATACACAAATATATAGCAAACCAAAAATTGTAAAATAACTTCAAATATATTATATTTTAGAATCCTTAAAGTAGTCGCCCTTTGCTGTAATGACTGAAATATTAACCTTTAGCCATCTCTCAATAACATTTGGGAAGACTCTTTGGAAAACCATTTCAGGTGACCACCTCATGAAGCTCATGGAGAGAACGTCAAGAGAGCAAAGCAGAGCAAAGGGTGGCTATTTTGTAAAAATCTAAAATATAAAAATGTTTAGATTTATTTTTCACTTTTTGTTTACCACATGCTGCACGGTGGCACACTCTATGGATTAGGGAATAACCACCAATTGCACCAATGAGGCCTTGACTCTCCACAACTTCTCTATGTTCTCTTTAGGCTCTTGGTATTTGTCAAGCTCCATGTTTTCCTTCTTACTGACATTGCTGTCTACTACTACACTGTTTTCTGCTTTGTCTACCACCATAATGTCCGGGATCTTAGCCCTATCATGCTCCATCACTTTCTGAAGTGTGTCTCTCTTTGAAACGGGGCCTGTAACCTATACTCAGCATAGATGTTCCTATGCATTATTCCCACCACCTGGTTATGGTGTTCCACGTACACTTTACCTGCAAGCATCTCACCCATTGTGCCTAGATTAACCTTCCTGCATCGTGTCTTCAGATGTAGCTTCCATATTTTGCCATAATGTTCTTTCTCCAAACTTTAATCCACCTTATAAAGTGCACCAGTCCTTGCAGCAAATCAATTCAATTTAATTCAATTCAGTTTTATTTATATAGCGCCAATTCACAACACATGTTGTCCCAAGGCACTTCACAACAGTCAGGTACATTCATTCCAATTAATCTCTAACCATTGAACAGTACAGTCAAAGTTAGTTATTTATTCAAATTGGATTAAAAGTTTTTCTATCTAAGGAAACCCAGCAGATTGCATCCAGTCAGTAACTTGCAGCATTCACTCCTCCCAGATGAGCAAGTAGAGACAGTGGACAGTCACTGGCGTTGACCTTGCAGCAATCCCTCATACTGAGCATGCATGTAGCGACAGTGGAGAGGAAAAACTCCCTTTTAACAGGAAGAAACCT
>JAHUTJ010059955.1:0-12245 GCA_036250325.1 Characodon lateralis
TTTCTTTTTGATTATGGCATAAAATGTGCAGTCGTGAAGAAGAAAATGCAAATAGGATGATTGATTACTAATTTTATTTATGGGTCAAATAATGCAGCCACATTCTTAAAATGGAAAAGCATTTCTGGAAATGCTTTTTCATTTTCAAATTTTACATTTCAAATTGAATTTTGGTATCTATTTGCTGGGGTACATTTTGAAAAATAAATCTCAAATGTCTTTTTCCTTTTCATTTGAATTAAATGACAGAATGAGCAGTCTTGAAGAAGAAAATTAAAATGCAAATAGGATTATTGATTACTAATTTCATTTATGAGTCAAACAATGCAGCCACATTCTTAAAATGAAAAAGCATTTCTGAAAATGCTTTTTCATTTGAAATCTGGTAACGATTTGCTTCCATACTCTGACACTGAATCAGACTACTCATTTGCTGCTTCAGTCAGTCAGGATTACCAAAATGATTTAGATTTGCTAAGTATCTGAATAATGAGAGACAGAATTTTTACTTGCTTTCTTCAAAATCAAAAGCTAACGATAAGACTAGGATGGCTTTACACAACATTGGAAAGCCAAGGTTGATGGTGTGATGGCTTTGTAAGCTTTTGGTTAATTCACAACTTCTGGTTTAATTACGACATTTAAGTTAAATCGCTAAGTCAGACAAGAGAACAAGAAGAGAATTATGCACCTCCACAAGTCCTCCTAAGTCATACTTAGGGAAATTTTCAAAAGCCTGAAGGCACCTGATTCATCTGTTCAAATAATTATCTGCATGTAATAACACCATGGGAATATCCAACCATCATACCCTTTGGGATGGAGATGAGTTCTGTATCCCAAAGGTGAATGTGTTTTGGAATTAATTGTATGTAAGACCTCGTGAAGATGCTGGCTGAAGCTGGTAAGAGTTATTGTCCACAATGCAACAGGTGCTGTACTCTCATGGGCTGAAAAGCTACCCAGGATGGAAGAATCCATTGCTTCAAAAGCAACAAAGAGCCTGATTACAGTTTGCAAATTCTCCTACAATTTTGGAGACATGGCCTATTGTCTGATTAAACCAAAAATGTATTGTTTGACCATAATTGACCATCATTAAATTAGCAAGAAAAAGAAGAAAGCTTGCAATTCTAAGAGCACCTTTCTACCTGTGAAGTACAGGGGTGGCAGCATGGTGCTCTTCACAAAATAGATAGCATCAATATTGAGGTAACATCTCAGTCACTGCCAGAAAGTTAAAGCTTGTACACAAATTGGTCTTCCAAATGGGGCATGACTTGAACCATAGCTCCAAAATAGTTGCAATGTGGCTTAAGGACAACAAAGTCAATGTTTTGAAGCGGCCATCACAAAGCCCTGATTGTACTCCAATAGAAAATTAGTGGGCAGAGCTGAAAAAGTGTGTGTGAGCAAGACAACCTACAAACCTGACTGAGTTATACTAGTTCTGTCAGGATGAATGGGCAAAACTCCCAGCAAACCATTGTTAGCGTCTTGTGGAAGGATAACAAAAACATATAGGACAAGTCATACAGTTTCAAGGGCAATACTAAACCTTTAAATTTGAAGAAAGTGAATCCATAAAGTTATTAATTTCATCTAGAGTGATGTGGTGTATAGTGCAGTGGTAAACTATGTGACAGCTATTGGTCCTCAGCACACTTGTCCAGGGTTCAAAGCCCAACCTTGTGAATTTTGCTGATGTCTTCACCCCTTCTCTCTTTGCACTGGTCCTGTCTGATTACTGTCATTGAAACCTACAGGTAGTGCAAAGAAATTCTATAAATTCTAGAAAAAGTATAGTCTGATTTAATGTGAAACAGTGAAGAAAGAAGATTATGTGTCTTTTTTATACACTGTATGCAAATATCTAGGTGTAGTTGTATGTTAAAATCAAAGAATAAATCTTAGTCTACAGTGGACAAGTAATGAGGATGGAGCCTTAACGTTTCTTGTTCAAAGTCTGTCTGGCTGCTGAATAGAAAATTTTTTATTCGTGTTTTAACTTTTTACAATTTTGTTTATTTTCACGTTTTTTCAGCCCATTTTGTTAATGTCGCTAAAGGTGAGCTGCATGTGTTTTAGTGTGTGTGTGTCTGTGTTTGCACCATAATTCTACTGGGTTCCACCCTCCCACAACGGAGATGGTCTGATTTAATCAGATAAACTCTCGGTGCAACAGCTGTTGGACCAGACCCAGCCTCCATGACCCAATGTCCCTGCCTACCCTTCCTCCCACAATCCTGCTTCGGCTCTTAATTCCTCTATATTTTCTCTGTATTTGGGCCTCTTTAACTACATTTGTGTATAAAGTGTGCCTTGAAAAAACACGCAGTATATTCTAGAGCATACTTTGCTTTTAGAAACAAATGCAAACACTATAAGGTCAGAAGATAGCTCACATATTTGTCACAATCACTAATCCAGCATCTGAGGATCTCGTACAATAAAGCTTTTCTTTGGAAGAAAACAATCCCAAGCATATATTAATTTATTTACTTAGGGGCTATTAGCACACTGAGGCACCTACCACATATGTTATTTCTGTATCTATCTGCTGTGATCTTAGACCCTTTCCTTACAATGCAACTCTCTTGGTACTTCTTTTACTTTCATGCTAGTTTCCTTAAAATGTAGTTATTACATTCAAAATCAGACCCCATTTAACACAAATCTTTCCCATGGGAAATAATGCATTGTCTTTGTAAATTTATTCATTTTTATTAGTAAATTATTAAAAAGCCACATGGAGGCCTCTGATCTACCTGCAGTGCCCTGAAAACATTTTTGCCCCATTAAAAAATTTTCAGTTTTTTTGTCAGACTTAAATGTTTCAGATCTTTAAAACATTAATATCAAAGGAGGATCATCTGAGTAAATTCTAAATTCATTTTTTCAATTTATTGTCTTATTTATTAAAGGTAAAAAGCCATCCAATTGAACCTGGTCCTAAGTAATTACGCCTAAACATGTCATACCATCCTTGGCAGCAGCAACTGCAATTAAGTGTCTGTGGTAACTCGTTTACATCTCAACAGAAGAATTTTGACCCACTCTTCCTTAAAGAATTGCTTTGATTCAGCTACAATGGAGGGTTTGAGGTCATGCCACAAATCTGAGTCTGGACATTGATTAGAAAACTCCAAAACCTTCTGTGACATGCTGTACAATCACCGCTAACTACGATCATTCGTGGGAAACCCTCTTGTAGTACAGAACCCATACAGGTAAATTTGTCAGGATCAACAGAGGCGTGGCTCACGGATCAGTAACATTTTATTATGTTCAGAACATAGACATGCCCTTGATCTAAGGACTCAACAATAGATAGATATTTGATTGAAAAAATAACACAAAAAATAAAAGCTAATGGTTATGCCACCCCTGAGAATAACTTGGCTAATATTCTATTCAAGCCAGGTCAAATTGGACTACTCGGAGGGAAGGAATAAAAATGCAAAAAAACAAAAACACAAAATAAAAAAAAACACTCTACGTGTTCCCCAACAAACCTACTCACGCAAGAGAAAGACTCACTAATAACCCAAAGAAATAAAAGCTCTCAGCATTGAGCTCAGGGACGACTTACTGCCACCCTAAAATAATTTAAAAGAAAGGCTGTATATCTAAAATTTCCTTATTGTTCAAAAAGCAGCCAGAAGAAATCTAAAAAGAAACTGAAAATGATAGCAGGCCAACCTACAAAGAGAACAAGCTATGTTAAATCAACACCCTAAATAAAAAAGAAAAGCACGAGATAATGATCCGCTGTACCTCCTGATAAATGGAAAGTGGTCGTTATGCACACCTCATGCGTTACTCCCTCTCAGAGGATCTAATCCTTAAAAATTAAGAAGTGGTTAACATAGCACAAATCTCCCAAAGAAACAGATGTATAGCAGAAATATAATATAGAAATTGATGGTTGGATGTTCTCCTTCAGGATTTACTGGTAAAGAGCAGAATTTAGGGTTACACCATTTACAGCAAGGCCTGAAGCAGCAAAGTAGTCCCAGACCATCGCACTACCTCCACTATGTTTGACTGTTGGTGTGATGTTCTTTTTGTCAACACTAACAGTGTTGACAAAATGGGTCGGGGTCCGTTGTATGGCTGTTGGCTCTAAATGACTTAAAATAGTAAAAGATGTCACTACGTTTATCAATAGTATCTGTAAAGACAACCGTTGTGCTATTTTGAAGATCATTTATGTGTTTTTGGCAGCTTTCTATTTAACATTACTCCACATTTGGTTCCATAAATCCTGTGACTCCAAGAACCAAAGACTGTGCCCCTGCTGGACCACATTTTGTAGGACATGATGCAATTGATAGGTGTATAACCTATGTCGTAACTGCATTTTGAGGTCATTATGATGAAGGTGACTATTTTATCTGAAGCAAAATTAATGAAAAAGTGACTTTCAAATGGAACTTGTGACAATGCAAACAAGAGTTAATTTCAATATATCTGTTATGATGTAAGGCTGGAGGTTTTGCTTTGAATGATTGTATAAGGGGAAAATAAAGTGAGTAAACCTAAATCTCTACATGGATGCTTAGCATGTTGTATAAGTATGATGAGCTGGGTCTGGGGTTTTACAGACTTAAGACTGTGGCTGCACAAACACAAGAAAAGCCGACATCCCACCAAGAAGGACAGAGACACCAAAATAACTTACATCTCCCCAGATATGTAGATCCATTCTGTCTCTAGCATCGCAAGACTGGAAATTAAGCACAAACCAACTGATGTTAAATGTTGATTTTTCTGACTTTAAATTTAATGTTTTGTCTGGCCATGGATCAGAAGCAGTTAGGAAAATTTGCTTTCTGGTTTTTGAAGTCATTAATAGCAGGCGTAACATGTTTTCATTTCAGAGTTTTTGTATGGGAATTACTTCTCATATTTACTTTGAAACACCATTTAGTCCAAATCTGCATCTCATTAAGCGAAACTGCGCTTGTCCTTGTCCTCGTAACTGTGCCAGCTCATCTTCAGCTTGTCTGCTCGGGTCACTTGGTCATGGTGTTACTCTAAAATCAGACCTCCTGCCAACACAGACAACAGCGCACACATTTCAAAGCTTTAAACACATGTTACTTCTGCAATGCCTTTTCCACTTATATTTGAATGTTTCAAGTGCATATCCAGCATTAGAGAGCTAGAATGAGCAGCAGGGAGTTGAGGGGGCTCCATTTAATGAACCCCCGCTGAGCTGACAGCACGCTGGTTTGGGTTTATGAGAACGTGTGCTACTGTGATCGGTTGAGGCTTAGGATAGGGGCCCGATACAGTGGGATACATTTCTCATCTGGATTGCAAACCCTCACAGACCTCACTCAGGTTGACATGCTTTTCAAGTTTCCTTCAGTAAGATGGGCAGTGACTCAATGCCCCCCGTGGAGCTTCATTAGCTATTTAAGAAGGCTGCATGTTTTCATGTGACAGTACACAGAACACTTAACCCTTAACTTAACCTAAGAACTTACTTTAACCTGATGTAATGTGAACATCATAACAATTTTAATACTTATCCCAAAACTGGTTTTACCCTCAAATATATTTTTGGTTTGTTTGGATCCAAATTTGGCTCCTAACTTTACAGGAAAATTGTTGTAAATGAGCGGTGTTGTATGTGGCTGATACAAATGAAACCAGATGTTTATGTTAACTGCATAAATATACTTTTTTTTCCTCACTCTTTGGCATTAAATCTGACAACACATTATTATTTATTTTAGAATATCATCACAATCACTGTCCTAAATGATTTATATAAAATAAATGTAATTATTTTTATTTTATTTTTATTTTTATTACATTCTTTTTTTTGTGACTTTAATTGGTAGTCAATGAATGACTGTGTTCATTTGATACAAATTTGATGTGACTATCAAAATGGGAAAGACATGCAATTCAAGTAAGGCAGATCTGTGTTGATCTTCATAAGTTAGGGAATGGCTATAGAAAAAATACTAGCTGCTCGCCTAAACTTCCCTTCCTCTACATTGAGATGAATAATTAGAATGTTTAAAACAACTGGAACAGTTACAAGCAAAGCCTGGTGAGGACCCAAGTCAAGTCTGTCATACTGTGGGCCTGTTTTACTTGCAAAGGAAACATTGTTAGAGTTCAAAACACCATGAGCCCTTTAAAATACTGGGACATTTTAAATAAAGATCTGGTGGACCCTACCAGTAAACTGAAAAAAGATTTGGGTTTTAACAGGAAAATGACAGATATGGCTAAATCAACAGAGAAATCTTCATCAGACAGATGATCAAAATCTTTCCAGCTACATCTCAGTCCCCAGACCTAAAACCTATAGAAGACCTGTAGAGTAAGATTAAGAGAAGAGAGCATAACCGAGGACCCAGGACTCTGGATGATCAAGAGAGATTGTTTATCGTGATAAAATATTCCTCTCTCTCTTTCTGTGTGTGTTCTCCAACCTGGTGAAATGTTATAAGAGTAGACAAAGAGCTTTCTTGTTGACAAAAAGAATTTGTACAAACACAGAACAGCAGTGGTGGCAGTCCTTACAGCATACGGGACTTTGTAAAAAAAACAAAAAAACACTCAAGGTTTGATTTTTTCTCTTTTTTTTTTTTTTGCTTGAGATTATGCTACTGCAATATATTATAAAGGTATTGAGCTGTATAGCTTTTTAATACATGTTTACCAGGGGTGCCAAAAAATAATCTATAAGAGAAGAGCCCCTAAGGCACATCTGACTGAGACAGGGATCTTGGCCACATCCTTGAGCAAGAAGACACCAAACAGTCTCACAGCAGGACAGAGACAAAGCTCTGCCAGATCTAATTAGTTCACTGTCTGACTGTCATGTTCCACCTGAGCTTGAGTTGAATTGGGAATTATGTCCATTCGAGCACTTTCTTCTCTCTGCAAACTCCCTTCAACTAATGCCGTTGTTGCTCAGCTGACTTAATGCTGTTCACAATGACAAAAACTAAGCAACTGAAACTGAGCGGAAGCAACAATTCTACAATTTAAAAGCTAATCCATAACTTATTTACATGCCAACAGATGATTTTAATTTTGGTTTTATCTCAAGTAGTGTGCACATACTACCTATCTATATTAGTCTCTATGGCAGCCCAAATAAGTGTTTTAATATTGAAGCAGAAGACAAAAAAACAAAAAAAACAATGATCCACACAAACGAAGGTGCACTCAGGGAGATTCTGTACATCCAAGCTTCCGATGTTGCTTATAGGAAACAAATGGATATGGGCTATAAAAACAATCAGGACTGAGCCCATTATAAGGATCAGTTTGAACTGTGTGAGTTTAAATATTAACAATTTTAACTCTGCATTTCTTTGTATCAATGATGCGACTGTGCCACACACAAGGATCAAGCTGCAGGCTCAGATAATAGATTTATCTGATAAAGGAATTGTGTTTTCTGTTAATTGTTCTGCTTCTGCTGAGACTTTTTTTTGTATCGGTTTTCCTAAAACAGGAACAATTTGACTGAGTGTTACATATGAACTAGAGTTGTCTAATCAAAGGTTAAATTGGTACTTGTACACTACCAGTCAAACGTTTTAGATACACTTTCTCACCTAATGGGTCTCTTTATTTTCATGGCTGTTTACATTGTAGATTCTCACCAAAGGCAACAAAACTGTGAATGAACCCATATGGACTTTTATAGTAGACAAAAGTGTAAATTAACTTTAAAAATTTTTATGTTTAAAGTTATGTTTTAAGTTTTAAGTTCTTCAAAATAGCCACTCTTTGCTCTGATGACAGCTTTGCTCTCTTAGTATTCTCTCGATGAGCTTCATGAGGTGGTCACCTGAAATGGTTTTCCAAAGAATTTTGAAAGAACGTCCCAGAGGTTCAATGAGAGACGGCCAGAGGTTAATATTTCAGTCATCACAGCAAAGGGCGGCTACTTTAAGGAATCTAAAATATAAAATATATTTAAAGTTCTTTACAATTTTTTGTTTGCCACATAACTCCATATGTGTTCATTCACTGTTTTAATGCCTTCATTGAGAATCTATGTACAATGTAAAAAATCATCAACATTAAGAAAACCATTAAATGAGAAAGTGTGTATAAAACCTTTGACCAGTAGTGTATATTATTCAGTTAAAAAAATAAGAAGTGAAACAGCATGGGCATCAAAAGTCTCATCTTCACCTTCTTTGGTTGACAGAACAGCAGACATCCCTCTCCTCCAACTAAACCCATAAATGACTCCAGGTCAGTTTGTTTCTTTGCCAAGTTGTGTTTTATATCTTTGGATTGCCATTTCCTCCCTTCCAGGCCACAAGTACCCTGGTTCGAATCCCACATCCTTTCACTTTGAGTCCCTGAGCAAGACCCTTATCCCCTGAATGCTCCCCGGGTGCTGCACAATGGCAAACCATTGCTCCCTGAGGGATGGGTTAAATGCAGATGACAATTTCTCCATTATAAGATCAATAAAGTCTACATTATTATGAAAATCATAACCATATGGTTTTTAGCCATAGCTAAACCATTTCATGCCTATGTACTCAAACCAGTTTTAATCCCTTGTAGTGAAATATTTTTTTTAATTAAAAATATAGTAAAAAAAAAAGATCAAATCTCATGAAGAATTTAATATGACTACAGATAGTGACTTCTTTGTATTTTACCCTATTTCCATTGATTTTGCTCCTGATCTGCTTTTTGGGCCAGTTGACCAGTTAATCAGACCAAAATTGCTTTAAACATCCTCCTGGTGGTAGAAATATTTCATGGCGTCGTAAAACTGTGTTTACATATATTAGACTTTAGGTAGAAAATAGAAATAATACTTGAATTCATTAATTGTCAAAGTGGGTACGAAATCTGCCCCTGGTATGTACAATTTGACAAATAGTTGGTATGAAATGTACCTAAAAAGTCAAGTACACCCATCAAAAATATAACAGAAAGGTACAGCAGCAGGTGCTTTGATGAGCAGAAGCATATCTGCCAGCTACATTTTAGAATTAGGAAATGCAACGATTCAGCAGGAGGGTCTGAAAATTACAAGAAACTCAGTCGCCTCCAATACAGCTAGTTTTTAACTAAGATCTCTGACAATTCACAAAATTTATGGGTCACATTTAAAAGCTCAAGAGAATATCTGACTCAAAAAGCAACACCATAAGAGTCAAGCATCATTGCAAATGACACAGAGTTGTCAACTCGATAATTAACAGCGACAAGCAGTTCAACACATTAATATTTATTCCACTTAACAGTCTCTCACTGATGGATTTTTGGTAATGAACTGACAATTTAGCCTACAGGAATGTCATGTTGCTATATTTTAAATGAAGGGGATAATATTAAGTGATTTATTTGTATAGCTGTGGAAGAACCTCTGCTTTCGCATGCTTTCAACAGATATTCAGCATGCGCAGGTCAATTTGCATGTTTTAATACAAAGTGTCTGTCATGGAATAAGTCTATCAGAACCAGAGCAGGTGCGTAAAGAGACCACAATGGTCTGGAAAGATTACTAAAATTTGAAAGAAGGACATTGAGGATGAACAGAGAAGAGGTCAGATGAAAAGTCAAGTGACCTTTAAGAATAAGGTCTGAAAAAAAGAAAAAAGAAAAAAAAAAACAATGCCAAGAATTACTGCAAAAGTTTGTTTAGTGTTTTGTTAAAGTTGAAGAGTAATTTTGAAATGTTTTGAGACTGACAGAAAGCTTCTTAAATTCTATTGCTTCAGTTTTATGGTGGCAGTCTGCATGAAGTCTACTGTATGTGGCTATAAGGAATTAGCAGAGGATATGCAACTGCAAAGCTAATAATAGTTAATGAAAATTATTTTAATCACAAAGACTTTAGTTCAGGCACTGCCATAAAGTCACCTGCAAGTAATCTTATGGTTAGTTCAGGGGAAAATGTTAATGACGTCAAGTCAGCAGATATCACTCAGTCTTTATGATGAAATTAGAAGAGTAGAATAGTTGCTACAGAAGATGGCAGCTTTCCATTATTTGTCTTTTTAACCAAACATAGAGTCTATTAGCATAATAAAAGCTGCTAAATGTTTGATAAATGAGACTATAAACAATAACCCAATTCTGGATTCCAGTTGTGCTCTATACACTTATGAGGCACTTATGCTTGCATGCCACAGCAGTGATAAATTAAAAAAGAGGAGATATAAATGCCTGCAGTTTAAGTCATACTTATAAAGAATACAGGAAGAGGGGCTCGTTTTGTTCTGCTGAATCTGCTACTTTTCAACCCTAATACATGTCTCAAGGCTTTTTCATGTCCACCAATTCAGTAATTATGTTAAAAAAAACTCAAGTTGATTGCTTCTTGGTATTCTGCCAAGGCGAGAACACTTGTACTGGTCTCAATTATGCTGTCAACTGTAGGAAATATATATGGAAATGGTCTACTTTAAAAGGTGTAACGGGTTGCAAATTATTATGCCTTCTATTTGCATTGTGGCTGAAAATCATGGGTGCAGATAATATAAGGTAAAGGGGGTTATTACTGTCATTTACTGCCTTGCTAAGTGACAGATACTTGCCACTATGCTGCTGGGACCTCTAGACAGCTGTCAGCCCCAACAGATCTGTGACATGAAGACTTTTTCTCCTCATCTTTTTTTTATTTTGCATTTGAAGAGGTCCCTTTGTGTTTCTAGACAGGTACAAGGTAGAGAAGTGAAAATGACTGATGCAATCTAATGCTCTTTCCATCTTCTCTATAAGTGGACGCTGCTGCTTAACTGAAGCTGATATGTTTTCTATTTAAAAGAAATTGCTGCCATGCAGCACTGCGTTTACAACTTCGGGTTTGTTTGGGCATGTCTCTAGGAGCTTTGCCCATTCAGAGACTAAAATGTTTGCCCATTCTTCTTTGCAAAATAGCTCAAGATCAGTCTGTCTGGGCGGAGTACATCTATGAACATCAGATTCAAAGTCTTGCCACAGATTTTCAACGGCCTTCATGTCTGGACTTTGACCGCTTAATTAAAATGCATGTCACAGTTTACACAGTTCATAGATTTTTTTTCTTGTAAAATCCATTATTTATCATTTTCCATCTACTTTGCAGTTATTCACTACTTTGTATTGATCTATTACATAAAATCCCAATAAAAACACATTATAGTTTGTGGATGTAGCATAACAAAATCTTAAAGAGGTGGTAATACCTTTGCAAGGTGGGGGTATGTGATTGATTTGAGTCATTTTACCATCAGCCTTTTTTCTCTCAAACCATTCAAATGTCATGTAATTACAGCATTATCGTGCAGTATTCTCTTTTCATCGTGCATTAACATTGTCCTCACACAGGTAATCTGGAGACAACACTGTGATGTAACAAGACATACTGTAGCTCTCCCTCCTGGCTTCAGTATTGATCCAATTTATGATTCCCATCTGAGCTTTGGCTGCAGGCTGACTTGCAGGGTGCCAAACAAACACACAGACTGGGTGATGCAGGAGCCAGAGCCAACTCTGCACAAAGCTCCAATGATCTGAATGTGAACACAGTTTGACTCAAATCCAGACTGAAACTGCTCGACGCCAAGAGGGATCCAGAGATGAGTGGCACTTATAGACTCAGATTACTGATGTGCTTCACAGGCTGATGACCAGTTTGGGCGTCTGATTGGGCCAAGGGTCTTTTTGTTAGTATTGCACGTGCATTTGAGATGAGAGAGGGATGAGCTGTATGAGAGATGAGAAGCAATCATAGCAACTGATCTGACTATAGGTAAAATAATAAAATGAGGAGAACAGGAGGAATTTAGATTTTAAAACTAGGGTTGTACTAGAAGAACAACTGAAAGGGCATTGAAACATAATAGTTGAAAAAGCTTTGCAATGCATGAAATCATATGCAGAGCATCATTTTATTTTTGGTTCAGTTATCACTTTGTTTTTTTCTTTTTCTTTCATACCATTTGGCAGATCAAAGAAGTGTCCCAGCTTGTTTTGTTTTTAATCCACATTTTTATTTCAGTGCACAATACAGGTCCTTCTCAAAATATAAGCATATTGTGATGAAGTTCATTATTTTCCATAATATCATGATGAAAATTTAACATTCATATATTTTAGATTCATTGCACACTAACTGAAATATTTCAGGTCTTTTATTGTCTTAATACGGATGATTTTGGCATACAGCTCATGAAAACCAAAAATTCCTATCTCACAAAATTAGCATATGATTAAAAGGGTCTCTAAACGAGCCATGAAACTAATCA
>JAHUTJ010059956.1:0-12240 GCA_036250325.1 Characodon lateralis
CCTATAATCACAACACCAGAGGACATCTCTGATTTCTATTCGTAAGTAATGATTTTTGGTTAAGAAATAATTTTTTTTCAAATTATGATTTTAAATTATAATTCTTGATGAATATTAATTAATCAAAAATCATAATCCTTACACCATTCTCCAAGAAGCTGTCCTACAAAGAATAAAGCTTGAGTTAGATATACTGAATCTGCTAAAATCAACCTCCAACCTTTAGCTGCAGGTCTCAAAAAATTAAAGTGAAAAAAGGTCAAACTAATGTTATATAGATTCATTACACAGCACATCAAAGTTTCAATAAAAGGTTGCATGTATATACAATTCAGAACACATTAAACTATAAGTGGCGATTCTACATCGCACTAAAACCCTACTCTACCCTGCCCAAGCTATTCCTAATAAAGAAATACAAATAAAAGGGTGGATTTTACTTGTTGAAATCTTCCTTCTGGGGCAGCGAGGGAGAGAGAAAAAAAAGGGGGGGTGAAGAGTTGCTTCGCTTCCGCAGTTAAACTCCAAGAAAGCGGTCAGTCTCTGTCCTTTGGCCTCCTTGGCGAAAGGGAAAAATGTGATCTGACCGTCAGAAGTGGACTGGAATAAAACAAGATGGCGATCTGTCTCCTTGAAACCGCTGTGGGTTTTTCTTCTGTTACGTGTTAAACTCACGTCTTCGATCGGCAAAGTTAAATTTCTGGCCTTCTTATTCCAGAAACCTCTTTCATGAATTTTTCGTTGGCCAACGAAGAAGAATAAATGAAGACTCCACGTGGGACCTCTTCTTCTCCAGAGGATGCTTCAGTTGCATGGTAACCGTGTCGAGGTCCCCAGCTGAAGGCAACTCTTTAAAGAGGGTCACCTCCTTTATAATCTCCTGTGACGTCAGACTTGGGACGCCCCGTCATATCAGCCGCAGTGTCCGCTGGGATTTGTAGGAAACAGGTTACCCTGAGGTACAAAATGGCCGATGACGTTGGAAAGGCATAGTGGCGTCCAGCAACATGCAAATGGTCCAATATTCAGCAAACAAGGGGTCCAACAGCGGTGTAGCATGGAGGAGATCAGCCTATGGTTCTGCTGAGGTGATATTGAAGCCCAGGCTGCTTTGATAGTGGCCTTCAGATCATCTGCATTATTGGGTCTGGTGTCTGTCAGCTTCCTCTTGACAATACGCCATCGATTCTCTATGAGGCTCAGGTCAGGCCAGTTTGCTGGCCAATCAAGCACAGTAACACCATGGTCATTGGACCAGCTTTCGTTACCATTGTCAATGTGGTCCGGTACAAGGTCCAACTGGAAAACAAGATCAGCATCTCCTTGAAGCGTGTCAGCAGATGGAAGGCTTTGGTGGTCTAAAATTGCATGGTAGATAGCTGCATTCACTGTGAACTTTAGAAAACCCAGTAGACCAACACCAGCAGATGACTTGGCACCCCAAAACATCACTGGTTATGGAAACTTCATACGGACATCAAGCATCATGGATTATTTGCCTCTCTACTGTTCCTCCAGATTTCGGGAACTTAATAAAAAAAAAGGTGAACTTTCTTTTTACTGAGAAGAGAACTTTGGACCACTGAGCATCAATCCAGTTCTTTTCATCCTTAGCCAAGGTAAGATACTTGTAGCCCATGTGGCTCACAATGAATCGACTCCGGGCCGTAGTCCATCTAATTTGCTTCACAATACTCTCAAGTCTTCAGCTTGCCGGTGTGCCTTTTTCTACTACACTTTCTACTACACTTCCACTCAACTTTCTAGAAATATGCTCAGATGCAGCACTCTGTGAACAACCTGCTTCTTTTGGAATGATGTATTGTGGCTTAACCTCCTTGTGGAGTGTGACAGTGACTGCCTTCTGTACATCTGTCCAGTCAACAGTCTCATCCATGATTGTGTATCCTACTGACTCTGACTGAGAGACCATTTAGAGGCTCAGGAAACCTTTGCAGATGTTTAGAGTTAATTAGGTGATTAGAGTGCGACACCACGAGGTTCCAATATTCAAACTTTACATTACAAGCTGTAAGATGAGATTACAAGAAATAAAAGCCTGAAACATTTCACTCTATATGTAATGAAACGTTAAGAGTTTAACTTGAAATCTACACATTTGTTGAAATGTAGGTATAAAACAAATCTGCTCATCTTCAAAAACCCATGATTGAACACGCGTGAGTGGCACTAAAGCAAACTGAACCAATTTCAAACAGGGTGAAATGGTGAAGAAAAGTTGCATCAGTCTTCAGGTTAGTCGTCAGACAGAAGGGCGTATTTTAAGGAAGATAAATAAGGCGTCTTACTGAAGTCCCATGTCTCATCCTCACCTCCCTGATGGACGGCAGTAGGAACTCCTCTCTGTGCTTTCCTAACCATAACTCCTCCTGCAGGAGGCTGCTGCTGCCCCTCTCTGAGACTGGTCTGGTCCACACATTGCTGACTCTCATCTCCTTGCTCACTGTAATGCTCAACCTGCTCGTCATCATCTCCATCTCCCACTTCAGGCAGCTGCACAACCCGACCAACTCCCTGCTCCTGTCTCTGGCTGTGTCTGACCTGGCAGTGGGGCTGCTGGTGATGCCCATCGAAGGGCTGCGGTACTTGGAGACATGCTGGCTGCTGGGGAGGCTGATGTGTGCTCTGACTCCTTATGCCTTTTACTCTTTGATCTCTGCCACTTTGGGCCACATGGTGCTTATATCTGTAGATCGCTATGTGGCCATCTGTGACCCACTCCTTTACCCCACTAGGATCACAATGATTAATGTGAAGATCTGTGTTTCTCTCTGTTGGGTCTGCTCGCTGGTCTACAACGGGTTGATTCTGATGGGACATTTAGGGCAGCCGGATAGGTTCAGCACCTGTCACGGGGAATGTGTTGTAGTTATCAGCCGTGTTTTAGGAACTGTTGATCTCTTTATCACCTTCATAGCACCATGTACTGTTATGGTTGTTCTTTATTTCAGAGTGCTTCTGGCTGCTCTCTCCCAGGTGCGTCTCATCCGTTCACAGACAGCAGCTACAGCTGTAAAATCAGCTCAAGCTGTCACAAGATCTGAGTGGAAGGCAGCCAGGAGCCTCGCCATTGTAATTGTTGTGTTTATAATGTGTTATTGTCCTTTTTTTTATCCTTCCTTTGAGGGAAAGGACACATCCAACAGCTTGTCCTACTTTGGTGCTCTGTCTTGGATCGCAATGCTGAACTCTAGCATGAATCCTATCATTTATGTTTTGTTCTATCCTGGGTTCAGAAAACCTATCAAACTCATCCTAACCCTAAAAATACTGCAGCCTGACTCCTGCGACATGAAGATGCTGTAGGTAGAGCTGACCACAGATCAGATGTGTGATTGTTTTTCAGTGCTAAAAATTTTAAAGATGCTCACATTTTGTACTGTGTGATCAGACTTCATGTGCATTAAGTTAAACCATCAGCAAAGGTTTCTGTAGCTGCCATGTTTTTAATGAATCTCACATGAACAAAGATGACCAAATAAGAACATTTCTAGAAGGAAAACTATTATGAAACAGAGCCTTTAACTGTGCAGTTTTGACCTGTTCATGTACACTTTATAAAGTAAAAACCTGTACATGCATGGTGTGATTGGCCTTAATACCATCCAAAATCATAAATCCATTAACTAAGCGGGTTATTTTCACCACAAAGACCTTATTCATTCTTACACAAAGCACAACAAAAAGTCTATGTCTTATCAGTGTTTTTATAAAAGCGTAAAGTAATAACTAATTAGCTTTTTTTCTATTAAAAAAATAGCCTTTTTAGCACCACTATGTTAAGATTATTATTACATGCCAAGAAACCCGTTTTTTGTGTGTATTATTAAGATGGCTGTGGCGCTTTCTTCCCTTCTTTTTGTACGTCTTTTTTTCTCTCGATAAAAACACATATGTTACAATTTTCAATATTGTCCTGCAAAAACTGCATCACAGCTTGTTATAAGTCTAAGTAAAAGAAAAGTGAATGTATGGGTGTTAAAAGGAGCCTATTTGCTAGAACAGACTATGGACTTTTGCTAAATTAAGACTGAAGCTTTAATCCAGGTTTTATTTTCATGCATTTTATTTATCATGGACAATGTATTTAAAGATGGCAGACATAGGAAACATCTGATGTAAAATGTGTAAATATGTCAAATGTTAAATGTGTAAAATGTCACAACACACAAGAGGTTAGGTTGACATATGAAAAGAAAAAAAGATGCATTTTAAATAAAAGACCAAAAATACGTTTGTAAATATTTTCTGTTTTGCATAAAGGCAACAGACCTGTTATCAGAATGGCTTTACCAGGTTTACCAGAAGAATCCCGTATGGGGATTAGGGATCTGCCTCCGATATTGAGTTATTAAGTAGGATCACGTGATTTGAGATGTTGTGAAGCTGAAGAAGCTGGTCAGATGAGACGGGAAATGTCAAGCAGCTAAAGAAAGGCCGATTGTTTTCCTTTGCTACTTTAGGGCAGAACTTTAAAAGAGGACAGTGTCATTTTTTAGAACCATTATGGAGTCATGGTAAAAAGAAAGTACACTCTGTTTCAGTTTAAGAGCTATGATGACAGTGATCTGGTCTTTATGTTTTGTAATTGTTTAAGTCTAACCTCAAGTGTGCGATAGCACACAACAGGAAAAGATGAAGTAAATGAGAGAACTTTGCATGAAAAACTAAGTACATCAATCTGGGAAGAGTAATAAGGTCATCTCCAAAAACCTTGAAATTCATCTTTACAGAGAAGAAGAAAACTCACAATTAAAAATAAATTAAGACAGTAGCCAATCTGCAATTTCACACAAAGGTCAGACAGTGCAATACCTCATCTTCGGCTTCAGCCTGTACAGCTATAAACCTGAAATGCTGAACTTCAGGACACAAGAAAATTTAAAAAGGCTAAAAAAAAAGAGTGGTTTCTTTGGAAGGGTTGCCTGGAAAAATCATCTTCTTTCTAAAATATAAGGCAATATGTCCAACAGCAGAACCTTGGCCCAAACTGGGTCAACAACTGGACAATGACCACAGGTGCTGCCACACCTCCTCCGGTACCTCCATCATCACCCTCACCATTTCACTTCTGACAGGTAGTCACCCCAACTCCAGAACAATTTTCGGGGGAAATAGGTAAATTTGGGAGATTTCTCCTTCAGTGTACTCTAGTTTTTTGTCAATCCCCCAATCATTCCAAACAGACGCATCATTTGATTGATTGTTGACCTTCTACGGGTAAAACTCAAAGATCGGCAGAACATAAATATGATTAACAAACAATACTTTGCAGCTCCTACGAAGGTTTTGTAAGGTTTTAGAAACAGAATAGAATCTTGGGGCACTCACTGTTTGTCTACATGCCTACAGTCTGGTAAAGGTTTATTCCAGTCGCTTCTATAACCTGTCTAAACCAGAAGGGAATTACATGAAAAAATATATAAATGCGTTGTTGTCTGCAGGCTTAATTAGTCATTCCTCCTTGCAACTAGGCACTGGATTCTCCTTGTGGCTAAGACAGATGGTTCACTTCACCCTTGCATTGATTACCATGGACTCAATCAGATCACAATAAAAAACAAATATCCTTTACCGCCTCTCACCGGGGCGCTACGTTTTTTTTTGTGCTAAACTTGACCTTTACAACGCTTACCATCAGGTGAGATTAAGGGAGGGGGATGAATGGAAAACTGCTTTCAAGAACCCATTGGGTCAATATGAATACCTACTGATGTCCTTTGAGCTTACCAATGCACCTGTAGTGTTCCAAGCTTTATTCAATTTAGTCCTGTGGGACTTTCTAAATAAGTTTGTGTTTGTCTACTTAGGTGATATGATTTTTTTCTGTAAGTGAACACAAGGTGAATGTTCATCAGGTTCTTTGATGCTTCCTCGAGAACAGGCTGTTTCTGCTAAATTGGCCCACTCCATCCTCCTGCAAACACCTGCAATCCTTCCTACGTTTTGCCATCTTTTACCATTGCTCCATTAAAAACTACAGTCAGACTGCCACTCCTGTCACAGCTCTCATCTCCATTTAGAAATAGTTTCACTGGCCCACTGAGGCTGAGAAGGTCTTTCAGCAGTTGAAAGACAAGTTTGTTCATGCCCCCATTCTGATCCAACCTGATCCTACAAAACATTTATTATGGGCGTTGATGCCTCGGATATTGGCGTTGTAGCCGTTCTTTCTCAAATGTCAAATAACTCTATCCATGCCTTCTTCTCCCGTCAACTCACCCCATCAGAAAAGGATTATGATGTATGGGATAGGGAATTTCTAGCCGTTAAGATGGCTTTTACAGAATGCCGTCACTTGTTTAAGGGGGCTGCACACTCCATCCTTATGTGGACTGACCACCAAAATCTAGCCAATTTTCAGGACCCTAAACACCTAAACCCACACCAATTCCGTTGGTCCTTCTTTTTTCCCTGGTTCAATTTTGTCATTTCATTTAGACCAGATTCCAAAAACACCAAACACCAATGCACTGTCTCGACATCATTCTTCCAGTGAAGAGCCTCAGGTCGACTGAATCTTGCCTCCATCCTTGGTCGTTGGAGTTCTTACCTGGGAGATTCAGGACCAGACCTTTGAACCCCGTCCAGGAAATGGTCCACTAAACCGCATGTATGTTCCAACCCAGGTCAGCCTCTGCTTTTCCTCTAAGATGAAAAGGATATTTCAGTCAGTTCTGCTCAACACCATATCACCACACAATAAGCGTCCTCAACCACACTGCTCAGCAGAACTGCTGTCTGGCTAATCGCAAGAGATCCCCAGCTTTGCAATATCACTGGTCTGAAGGTTTGGCTCTCAACTCGTGACATTCACTTCAAATCTACTTCCAGGAAACTCTCCCCTGGGTACATCATCCCTTTAAGATGGCGACCGTCCTCAGTCCTGTCTCTCTTCGACTCAAACCTCCTGCTAGCCTCAAGATCAATCCTGTGTTTCACATCTCTTTCGTAAAACCTGTGGTTACAAGTCCTCTTTACCTGCCGTCTGAACCCCCTCAACTCACCCAGGACATTGATGGCCATCCTATTTACTCGGCCCGCTGGATCCTTGATATCCGCAAAGGAGTCCGAGGTTTCTAGTATCTTGTGAACTGAGAGGGCTATGGTCTGGAGGAACGGTCCTGGATTCCCCGTTCCCTAATTCCTGACTCCTAACTTATAAGGGACATTGAAGCTTCCTGTCCATCGGGTTCTTGCTCCAACTAAACTGTACTCTCCATCTCCAGAAGAACCAGACTGCCGAAGCTCCATATCAGATTCATTGACTTTGTCATCTATTGAGAATAAACACACTCCTTTTAAATACATTCTGGATCCTGACTTGGATCCTTGACGTCACGTGGATCAGAAAAATACCTGGATCCATGTCGGAATCAAATAATGTAGAAACAGTAGAAACAATATTGCAGCAGAAGAGCAATACAATCATAATAATCAGCAATAACAAGAAAACTGTAAGTAATCTGTTTTGATGCTTCAAATGTGCGTTATAACCGTCAAAAGGTGTGCCGCTCCCAACACATTTCCCTGTGGCCTGCCTTGGGTTATTTACTGATATGTTTCAAGTCACTGTCTTGTTGTAGGGTCCAGTTCTGCATCAGCCTGAATTTTTTTTTTAAGATTGTCTTACGTTTTTTCAGGCACCCTCAAATAAATTCTATGATGGTGACTTGGACAGGTGCTGATGCAGCACAGCATTCCCAAACCAAGAAACGTCCTCGATAGAAACCACCTCAATGTCTTGATATGCAGTCAAGCTGACTGTAATACCTAATGTGACCAACAGAGGTCACATTAGGTATTAATGAAGAATCTGTTCAGAGGACAGACAAGGCAGAGGTGTGGGAGTCAAGAGGATGTTCATGGATGCATATTAAAATATAACAAAAGTAGGAGGGCAACTCGTTCACAAGCCGATGTCTCGTCTTTTAAAGATGAACAGCACATTGTCCCAGGAGTCAAATTCTTGCTCTACATCAGTGGGATTAAAAATGGAGATGCTGAGGCCACCGGGGGGACTGAAACTGGTCGGTAATGGGGCCAGCAACTGGGGGTGTTTCAAGCACCAGATTGAGCTGTGCACTGCTGTCTTGGGACTGGACTCAAAATCCGACACCAGGAAAATAGCGTTGGTCCTCAAAATAGCGTTGGTCCTCAATGTAGCTGGTCCCATTTAATGAACCATGCATCACTGCAGTTAATAATAACGCAAAAATTGCAGTCGACAAAACCACGGTGAAAAGAAATATGACAAAAAGGCAAACGCAAATGATGTGAAATACGTCTGCAAACAACATGGTGTCAAGCTAGGTGAGGTTGTTAAAGGACCAATGTGCAGGCAAGCGAGAGAGAGAGAGCGAGCAGCATGTGAGTAGACAAATGTATTTAATTAAAGAAAAAGGTAAACTTACAAACATAGGAAGGACATGCAAAAATACAGGCAGGTCTCAGGACATGGAGCGGTGAGTAGTAATGGTAGTATGCAGGGTAGTTTTTAGGAGGAACCAGTGGATAGCAATGACAACAAGAGAGTATAAATACTGAGGAAGGGTGAAGAATGAACCAATGAACCACGGGAGCTTACAAGAAGGGAATAAGAAGCGGCTAGTGGAAGAGGGACTGAAGGGAACTGAGGGAGAGTGACTAATTAACACAGATGAGTAGGGAGTGCAGAGAGGTGGCAGAAAGCATTTAAGCGTGGCTGGCGATGATGGGGCAGGGACCTAAAAGGTTAGCGACGAAAGAGCTTGGACCTAGGAGGCCAGCGATTGTTGAGAAGGAGCCTGGCTATGGCGAAAATGCATGCAGAACCAAGCCTGGTGACAGGCTATGGCAGCAGCACATGTGGCTGAGTAGGTGCCAGAGAGGTTGGCAAGGAAAAAGTCTGGAGGCCGACTGAGAAGCGTGGAGGACCCTCGAAGAACCCTGTCTGGAGGTTGGCCAAGGAGCGTAGAGGACCCTTAGAGAACCCTGTCTAGAGGTTGGCCACAAAGCGCAGAGGACCGTCGGAAAACCTGTCTGGCGGTGTTAGGAATAAGACTGCAATGTCGTTTATTTTCGTCTTCTTTGTATATAATAATAATGGAAATAACAATGTACAAATATGATTATGTGTTGTGAAATGAAGATGGCGAAAGAAAGAAAAATGCTGATTTCACTACCCAAGTTTGTGATTTCTTGTTTGTGTTACATTGGAATGTACTGGGATGGCTGTATGATCAAACTGTTAATTTTCAGGCATTGCCGGTCACAATACCCATTATTTCTCTGGAAAGGTTGATGAAGAGTCGTCCCACTATATTGCCTGATGATGTGAGTGATATGTGAGTGATAACCCTAAACATTATTTTTCTCCTAGGTGAAGAAGGCCTGAAAAGGTGGCTGGGACCAGCCTGACAAATGGGTCCATTGACACATTATTACTTAGAACATGAGATCTCTGGGGTTCAGGAACAATAGGAATCCAAAGATTGCGTTTGAGGGTTGAAAACGTGTGGTTGAGAGGTGTGACAGGAATGAATGAAGGCCCAAGGTATGAATGATGAATGATGTGGGCCACATGAGTGAGAGGTTCATGGATCAAATGGTATGTTTTAGTTTCTGTGAGCTCATTATTTGTTTTGGGTTTTGAGTCATTGTTGTGTTTGGACAACTAATGAACGTTTTAGAGTACACCAAGTTTGTTTTTCATTTGTTTTTTCTCAAATGTCAGTGTTCTCTATATCTGTTCAGATGCTCGCAAGTTGGAACAATTTTTGGGTTTTAGTTTCAGAGGGTGAAAACTTACATTTCTTATGAATTTTCTTGAGGTGAAATTCGATCCAAATTCTCTTTGGGATGGGAACAGAACCAAATAGAACCTGTCATTCTGCCATAGGGTTCTGGTTCAATAATTTGATAGTAAAAGATTTGGCACCAAATCTTCCTTAAGAGGGGAGGCTGAAGCTGGCATGTGTTGTGTGTCTTAAGTGTTTGTCTAAATTTCTGTTTCAATGTTTGTCTCAAATGTTTGTCTGACTAACCTTTAGACTTCAGAGAAAACAAAAAGNAAATCGTCCTTAAGAGGGGAGGCTGAAGCTGGCATGTGTTGTGTGTCTTAAGTGTTTGTCTAAATTTCTGTTTCAATGTTTGTCTCAAATGTTTGTCTGACTAACCTTTAGACTTCAGAGAAAACTAAAAGAAATAATAATAAACATAGGATGGAAAAATGGAAATGAATTTATTGGGAAAAAAAGACTTTATAGTGATCAAATGTTTAACAGGAATTAATAACTAAATAATGGTATGACTAAGGGTGTACAGAATATGCAAATTACTTTTATATAGTATTGGGGGAAGAGGTTATGGGGGAAGGACCCTAAAGGTCTAATTTAGGTAGATATAATGAAATTATCAGCATGCTTGAAAAGTAGGTTGTCCAAAACACTAGACACCTTCATGGTAAATGATATAAATACTTTGTTCTGGGGATGATTTCAAAAATTTGTATGGAAAATAATGGTTTAACAAATCTAACTTTGGGAACTAGTTAACGGACAATAAAGTAGCAACTAACTGGGTTACAATATAAATATGATTTTGGGTTAAAGGTGAGAAGATGACTCTGTTATATTATCTAAATATAAGATTTTCATGAAAACAGGTATTGGAGCATTTCCTGTTCCCAACAAGCCCTAAAGGAAACTGTTATTGATTTTATGGGTACAGACAACAGAGTGAAAGGATGTAGAGATGTGCTTGACACTTTCACCAGGTTGGCTGAGAGAGCTAATCACACAATCAAAAACTGATTGGCTAAAGTTTGTGCTGATACAAAAATTAAGTGGCTGAATGCGCTGCCCTTGGTGATGTTTTACATAAGATCATCACCCACTGAGCTCATGGGTTTAACTCCCCATCAGTTGTTGACAGGAAGAACCATGCCCTGACCTTTCACCTCCTCTCTTCAGTCGGGTTGTGCACCCAGTCTGGATTCACAGAGAGAGCAACTGACATGTTCAAAGATTTTAATCTGCTGTGAAGTTTTTGTCTCATAACACACAGGAGGCTCTAACCAAAGAACCAACAGGAGAAACAAATTGAACTCTGGATGAGGGCAAAACTAAGGTAAGCAGATAATATTGCAGGAAGGGAGAGCCATCCTCCGAAGGAAACCTCAGAGAAGAAACCCACGTGAGGAACAACATATGAATAGGTTCGATTGGATATCTTTTGACTTAACATTTCATTTCCAGCTAACACATCAAAAATGTGCTTGTGGAATTAAATTAATTTACTCCAGTAACCATAATGTCAAACGGTAAGATCAACTCATCTTTTTGCTTTCAACTAACAAAATATTGGATTAATGTTGGGTTAAAGCCTGAAGGAGTATGTCCTGGTAAATTTGAAATAAGGTCACAAAATCAAAAATCACAGAGGGGAGAAGGATTTCTAAAGTAAAACTGTGAAGAATCGACAAACAAATGTTTATTTCTGTGAATGTGGAAATTGTGGAATAATTTGCATGAAGGGTTAAATGAGTGTTCAACTATTTAATCAATTTGAAAAACTTCATGAATAGAAATTATAACTTCCTATTTGCTTCTGAGTTATTTATTTATAGATGATGTTGTTTGCAACTTAGATTGTAAATTAACTTGATACAAGGCCTTGAACTTTACTTGCTGCTGAACAGAAATTATTTATGGGGAATAATTGCTTTATTAATTAATAATAATTGCTATTGCCTGGACAGGAAAGATGTACCCTGGTTTCCCTCTCCATTCAGGATGACCTGACACCGATTGGCCTACTTTCAGAAAATGTGTTTTTGAATTTGATATGTCTACTAGAATACAGTCCTCTCTCTCTTTGTACAGTTCTCTCATGGTTCCCCCTGCAGGTGGTGGGCCCAATGGGGGATGGTCTCGCATCTCTCGTTCGAGCTTGGCCCGGCCGGGTCCCGCAAGGAGCAACCCAGCCACCAGGCGCTCTCCAACGAGTCCAGACTCCAGACCCCAGGCCTGGCTCCAGGGTGGGACCCTGGCTCCACCGTACCGGGCGACATCACGTGCTTCTATTTAGTAGTCGTCATGAGGGGTTCTTGGACCGCTCTTTGTCTGACCCTTCACCTAGAGCCTGTTTGCCATGGGAGACCCTACCAGGGGCATTTAAGCCCCAGACAACATAGCCTCTAGGATCATTCGAGCACTCAAACCCCTCCACCACGTTAAG
>JAHUTJ010059957.1:0-12235 GCA_036250325.1 Characodon lateralis
TCCGGGAGGAGCTCGGAGTAGAGCCGCTGCTCCTCCACATCGAGAGGAGCCAGTTGAGGTGGCTCGGGCATCTATACCGGATGCCTCCTGGACGCCTTCCTCGGGAGGTGTTCCAGGCACGTCCCTCTGGGAAGAGGCCCAGGGAACAACCCAGGACACGCTGGAGGGACTATGTCTCTCGGCTGGCCTGGGAACGCCTTGGGCTCCCCCCGGAGGAGATGGAGGAGGCGTCTGGGGAGAGGGACGTTTGGGCGTCTCTGCTGAGTCTGCTGCCCCCACAACCCGGTCCTGGATAAAGCGGAAGACGACGAGTACGAGTACGACTGGTATTTGGGGTTCATTATTGTATTCACTTTGACTAAAATTCTTGTTCTGTTTAAAGAGAGGTAACCCCATAGCATGATTCTGCCACCACCGTAATTCTCTGATGTATTGGGGTTCTTTTGGTTGATGTGCAGTGTTGGCTTGGGGTCAAATGAACTTTATATTATATGTCGTTGAATGGTGTACAATAGAATAATAGTAGTAAAAATTGTTGTAGGTCTTTAAATAAAAACAACTAAAAATAAATTAGCATTATTATTATTATTTTTATAGCAAAGAAAGAAGAAACAATCTAATAATTAAGTAAATAAGTAGCTAAAACACTAATAAAAATATAAAACCAATAGATTAATATAATATAATATAATATGCAGTAATATAATATAAAATAAATTATAATTAACTATAATTAATTATAATTAAAATAAATTAACTCAGACATTTTGACTTGGAAAAGGTTGACGAGTGCAGGTGTGCTCTAACAAACTGGTTATTGTTTGTAAAAGCTGAACTTCCTTTAGGTGGACAGGAACCTTTGTGTCTGCTTTGAAAACATTCCATCAGGCTAAAATTTGAACAGTAACCTCCTTATGTTAGTTGAAAAGCCAAGAATACCATTTGTATGCATCACCTGTGGGCGATGGCTTTGCAGACTTTAATGGTAATCCCTAAAATAAAACGAATTATATTTCTGGTCACAGTGTTGCCGTGCATTATCTCTTCAAGCATAATAAACACAAACATGGATTTTAGAAATACTAAACAATTAATTTAATTTCTAAAACAAAGGTTCGCACATTTTCACAAAGATCTCTCTCATCTCCATAGCTTTACCCATCTCCTCCTTGGAACCTGTAAATCTGGTGGAAGGCCAGCCGTACGGCGTGGTCGCCTCCTGCCGGGCTGTGGGTCGCCCCATCCCCAGGCTGTCCTGGGACACCGACCTGCCTGGCCACTCCCAGAACCGCACCAACGAAGGTGGTGCCGTGTCCAGCCACTACTCGCTCCATCCGCTGCGCAGCATGAATGGGAAGAAGCTGGACTGCTTGGTGCGGCATCCTGGCTTGCAGGAGCCCCGCAGGATCTCCAACAACCTGGTGGTCCAGTGTGAGTACACAACAGATGAAAATGGTGGACGATTTAGGACCGATTCAGATTCATATCCTCAACTTTCTGGTAAAAATTTGTACATTTCTGCTTTAAACCTTACATCAGCAGAACATTTTTAAACAACTTGCATTAGGACTCAGTCACAGCAATATTTAGAGAGCGATGAGTTAATGCAACATAAACATAAAAACTACTTCTCAGGATGTTTTTATTTTCAGTTTTATTTTGTTTATTTGTCATTTAAATGTTATTTGCACTTCAGACCCACTGTATCAGTGGGTGCAACTATAGACCCATGTGTGTATAGGTTACTATCAGGAGGAAGAATGGAAAATATTTGGCTTCTCCACACTTACAATCATCCTGTTAAAGATCTGTGAAGAACCTTAAAATAAATTAATCTTTTATTTCTGTAGCATAATATTACACATAAAATAAAAAATCCCTAGTTCCCCAATTATGGGCACCCATCATACATTAAATAAATGATCCTGAAGCACTTTTTTATTTTTTTGTGTTTTATTTTACTTTTTTAAGTGGATCTGAGTCTTGAGGAACTTTTAATTATTAATTGTTGAACCTCTGTTTCCCAGGGGTTTAAACACAATGCAACACACGGGCATGGGCAGTTCTAGACAGGGGCCAACAGGGGCCATTGCCCCTGTAAAACTGGTTCTGTTATAGACCCTGTAGTATGGCCCATTAATCAATTTCTTATGAGGTGCTGGCACAAAAACAGTAACTGATTGGTCCCTTGGACCAATTTAATTTATTCCTTTAAAGTTTTACTTTAACAATGAATTAAAAATTAAGGTGTAACATGTAAACTTTCAGCTTCAGTATTGAGATAGGATCACAGCTTTCATCTGCTAGATGCAACCTGCATCTCCAGAGCTGCTAGTGGCTCACCTAATATATTAAATGATAAAACATTGACCGGTTAGTTTTTTTTTTTTTTTTTTGCTTCAGTCTTGTTCTATGCCCCCAAGAAAAAAACAGTGACCCTGACCCCCTGCACAGGGGCCTATTTCTCTTAGCCACTCTTCAAAATGGGAAAAAACAAAAGAACATGGCATTCAGGTATGGCAGATGTTTGTTGATCATCATATGTCAGTAAGTAGCTACAATAAGTAGCTAAAGTTTAACAACTGGTACTGGAGCAAACAAGGCTGTAAAAGGACCCCAGTCTTTCCACTGTTTCCAATAAGGAGGTTGGTAAGGGAGGTGGTACAAATGTCCAAAGCTCACTGTTCAAGAACTGCAGCAAAGAGTGGCATCTTACGGTCACCAAGTCACCATAAGGACCAGCAGACGCTATCTACATTCGGACAATGTTTTTATGGGGAAGCATTAGAGAAAACATTATTTTCTGTCCTACCGTCACAAACGCTAACGTCAGGAGTTTTGCTGAATAATACTGGGAATTTAAGTGGAAACATTGGCTTTATTCAAATGAGACAAAGATTGAGCTTTTTGCAACAAACACAACACAGGTGGTGTGGTGTAAAGAAAAATGTGAATATAAGGAAAAGTCCAATGTTAATTAATGTGATGCTGTGGGCCCTGGAAACTCTGTTGGAATGTATGGCCCCATCAACCAGGAGATTTTCAATAATAATCTAATGACCTCGTCCAGGAAACTGTAAATGAGTCAATCACTGGGTCTTTCAGCAGGAAAATGAATGAAAACATATAGCCGAATAATCAACACAGAAATCTGTTAATGTTTATGTTTTCTTTAGAATTTTTAAATGATAGACGCACAGGATTTTACAGTTTTTCCATTTTTAGAGGTAAACATATAAAGTATTTATAAAATTAACACACTACTTACAAAAAGTTAGGGATTTTTAGCTTTTGCGTGAAATGCTATTCAGGTAGAATGGACTTGTCACTGATTCAAAACGTGTTGTGCAGGTTTGTATTGACTAGACACGCCTGCCCACACTGTAACTCCACCACCAAAGACTCATCTGGTGACAACAGTGGCTCATTCATTGCCCTCTTCTTGATGTCTCCAACTTCGTTAGTGGCCTTAATTTCTGCTCAACGTGAAACTGCACTGAGGCCCCCTGGTCCCTTGTCCAGAGTAACTGCCCGGCCCATGAGATGATGCCTTTACCTGGTGGTGTGGTCAGGTCCCTTGCGGGTCGTTTAGCATGTTGACCATGCTGATGTAAACGGTTTTGAATGGTCTGACGTGACACTTGGGTGCCTCTCACCTCACGTAAATGTGCCCGGAGTTGTGTGGCATTTATATCCGGTTCCAACATGGCGTTGTTTACAATGACATGGTCATCAGTGTGGGATGTAGCCAAAGGACGCCCACTTCTATGCCTTTCCGTGATTCTTCCAGTCTTTCGGTATCTCTATTGAAACTTGCTGATTACTCTCTGTGACCCTCTAAGCTCAGTGGCCACTTCCGTCTGAGAACATCCTGTTTTATGCCTCGCAGTGGTGAGGTACTGTTGACAGCACAAACTAAACAAATAAACTAAAAGCTTTTATTTAGCTGGGGAATCCTCCATTAGTAGTTGCAGTCATTTGCACACCTGACTTGCTCTGTTTTGTCCCGTTGTTCTTGCAAATTGGATGCAGGGTTCTGTACATGAGAAACATTAGGAGTGTGAGTTCATTTGCAGATTAGAGGAAATATTTAATGAACAATGAAAAATTGGTTTTTAGTTTTGATTAAATTCAGTTCTTAACCATGTAGCCCTTTTCTTTGTATATGTTAGATATTTCATGCCTAATTCATATCAAGGAAAGGCCTCAATAAGAAACATGTTTAATTTGACCTGTTTTATCTTTTTAAACCAGTTTTTAAATTTCATAGTTCAAATATTTTATTTTCCCCTCTTTATTTGAATTCCCTTCTTTTTATTTATTCATATAAAACTTGAGAGCATGATCCCATTATACTTTGGGAATGCAGTAGTATTCAGTTACCATTGGGTGCATCAATATGCAGTTTTACCTGCTGCTGACTCTTAAAATAGAAGCAGCCACACGTATATTGTGTTTGTGATGCTTCTTTGTTGACATTTAGATCGCCTGAGCTCACAGCCGGATCCCTTGAAGGAAGTTTTTAATTACGATAAGCGGCTGCGCTCAAGCCTTTCCTGTTGTTTTGTCAAAATATCAACAACAAAGTGAGACGAAACGGGATATTCCACAACATTTTAAAACATTTATTAAATCTCTGACTCTGTTACAGCTTGGAAACCTAGTTAGAATATTTTGTAGTTCATCAACTGAATCCTGCTGTCAAATGCTAAGTGATGATCAGGTCTGAAGCATCAACGATTTTAACGAAGCTTCAGCCTTAACACTGACAAATACTAGGTTAGTTTATTAGTTTAAAGTACTCACCTGGCTGTAGACCCGACCCGAATGTTTTTCGTTTCCTTTAACAATGACCTCACAGCCTTGGGGAGGAAAATCAGTATAAAATGATAAATGACAACTGTTAAACTGTTCTCTGGGCTCTGAGCCAGCTCTGTTAAGATCTTCCTGTTCGGAATAAGTTCACCCGTGTCCTCGGAATGTATTTATTCAGCTTTACTGTCTTTCCATGGAAGTAAGCGAGCGTGATTGTGGATTAAACATTGGACAGTATCGGCAGATTGGATTATGTCTGGGGTCTCCTACCTTGACTCTGTGTTGTCAGGCTAACCTTTTGGCCTCTCTGAGTTTTATAGTTTATTAGTGTTTTACTCTTTGGTGTTTCTATTTAATGTAAGTGACAGCTTTAAAGGTGTGGACCTGACTCATAAACTTGACGTCTTTGGAGGTTCCCTCACTAAATAACCAGATATTAGTTTGGACTGGTAAAATGTATAAAAACAGAAGTCCAGTTTTCCAAAATTTGTGTCTGAACAAAGATTTTGCAGGACAGAAAACAAGTATTTCTTAGAGAAAATCTGGTTACTGGCAATATTAGACATGTCACAATATACACACCTCAGATAGGAAATCTGGCCCTCTCTTATTTGCAGTTGTTTTAATTCAGCTGTATTGGAGTGTTTTTGAGCATGAATGGCCCATTTAGGGTCACATCAAAGCATCTGAATACAATTTAAGTCCAGACTTAGGCTGGGCCCACACATTGGTAGTGTTCTTTGGACCATTGTCCTGCTACATAACCCGTGTGCTCCTAAACTCAAGGTCACAAACTGATTGTCAAATATTCTCCTTCAGGATTTTTATGCTAGAGAGCAGAATTCATGGGTCCTTCAGTTACATTCTGGCCAAGTAGAAGCAAAGAATATCAGAGCATCACACTACCACCACTGTGCTCTAGTGTCAATATGTTGTTTTTCTAACATGCTGCTAATGTTATGCAAGCAGGAAACGTGGCTTCCAAAATGTCAGCTTTTGTCTCACCATTTCACAGATGTTTTCACAAAAGTCTTGGGGATTATCAAGATGAGTGAGGGGCGCAGCGCGTGGTGTGGCGGTAGAGTGTGCGATCTATATATGTAGGCTTCAGTCCTTGATGCAGCTGTCCCAGGTTAAAGTCTTGACCCTGGAGACCTGTGCTGCACATCTTTCTCCTCCCTCCACCCCACTTCCTCTCTTCCTACTTTTGAAAAATAACAAAAATAAAGGCCATTAGTGCCATAACAATAAAAACAAATCAAAGATGATTTTGTTTAAAAATTGAGAAAGGCCTTTGTTTTAGCCAGGACTGGTTTTGGTATTGGACCTCTTCTATGGATGGCATTTGTGTAAATAATAAAGACACCAAACTGAGGTAAATGATGCCGGCAGTGCTTCAGATGTTGTTCTGGGTTCTTTTCTGACCTAAATGAGTCGTTGATGCCCCCTTGACCAGCCACTCCTAAGAAGGTTCACCACTGTTCCATGTTTTCTCCATTTGTTGATAATGGCTCCCAGTGTGGTATGCTGGAGTCCCAAACCCCTTAAAATTGCTTTGTAACCCATTCCAGGCAGATCAATGTGGATGACTCTTTCTCATCTGTTCTTTAATATCTTTGAGTCGACGCATGATGTGTCTTTTCCCCAGTTTAAACCTTATAAAGTAAACCATTCACATGTTTGTAAATCTGTTCAGATGATGAAATGATCAACCGCAAATGCTTTTTGCAACAGTAAAAAGTTATATTTGGCAGGGATAAAAAAAGTGATTCATACTTTTATCTTGACACAAGACATCTGTTGATTTAAGTTGGACCTTATTTATGCTTTTAAATTATTAAATAAGCTGGCACCTTAATTTTAACCGCTCCAGTCTGTTAACTTTGTTCACTCCTAAAGTTTCACTAGGTCAGGGTTTTTTTGATCTTGTTTTTTCTTTTTTTAAATAATTCATTACTTTTTTGTTTCCACACCTGTTGTTTTTTTGTTTTTTTTACATGCATATGCACTTTTGTTTTAGATGTGCTTAGAAATAAGTTTGACTTCAATCATTTGCTAAAACGTTTCTCTCAGATGTAACTTTTTGTTTTTATTGTTTTAGTCTACAACATCCTTTTTGTTGTATCAGATGGAGAGTGCTACATTTTTGCTTATGTCATTATTTGTTTCAGATCCCCCAGATCCGATCATCTCCAGTCCTACCACTCACTGGTATGTTGGTCTGAAGGAGGCTGAGCTGGTGTGCGAAAGCAGGGGATACCCCAAACCTCAGGACGTCACCTGGACATGGTACCGTCATCATATCCCACAATCCTACACTTTACCTCTGTCAATTACATGTTAATTTAGCTCACTGTGCTGCTAAATTGCTCTTTACATGCTGCTGGAATGTGACTGAAAACACATATAAGCAACTCTTGCATGGATTACGCACTGGCACAAAACAAAGAGGTTGAACTCGAGTATAAAGGGGGTCGCCTTTTTCTGTTTCGATTTGCTGTGGAAATCAAAAGCCGTGGTGTCGAGTTGCGAAACGTGAAGTGAGACATTCTGGGGAGGGAGACTGTTTCACACGAGGGATGAAACCAGCAACTTGAGGAAGAGCAGGAGACGCATGCTAAGCGCTTAATCACAGAGCAATGCTTTAAATATCACTCTAATGTCTGGCAAAAACACAGGGTCTGTGCTTTAATTAGAGGCAACCTACCAGCCATTACACTTCTGCATGTGCACGTAGTCGTCGAATGCTGTGTGGAAAATCTTTAAACAGGAGACAATCTTTAGATATAAAAAAAAGTAACATAAGAAATCGTATACCTACGTCCCAACTTGCCCATTTGTTTTCTAACAGTAATCAGATATAAAAATATGACCAATCTTCTTATATAACCAGTGCAGGAAAAGGCCTGCCAAACTCCACCTTTAAGATCTAATCGGATCTGTTTCCAGGAGAAAAAATAAGCCACTGTTTATGAGGAAGTTGGCCTAAAACCAACTAATAATGTTAAAAAATGTTAATGTAACATTGGAGACTTAGATAAGACCTGCACATCCTTCTCTGTATTTACAATTAAAATATTTATCTGAAAAAGCTGCAGTTTGGCATCGGATTAGGGTCCAGACATAAAGCTTTCAGTTTATTATTTTTAAACCTATTATTGATGGAAAGAATGCAGAGCTTATCAGCTTTTCAGAATTATCTTACCTTGGATTTATGTACATTTTTTATTCATTATTCACTTTTCCACAGTCATTTTTATCTAATCACAATTCTTTACGTTTTACTTCATTTCAGGGCAGATTTTACAAGCATGAGACACTCTACCTTTGGAAAAATCTATCTCTCTTCAGAAATTAGAGTAGAGATGTCCTGGTCCATGGAGATTCCTGTCTAACCTTATCTGTCAACCTCTCATCACTACAACAAACAAGAAGGGGCTCAGAGCCACTTTCACCATGAATTCCTCTGTCACACCTACAGCATACCTCACCACTGTCTTATAGCTCTCATACATGTCCTGCACCACTCTAACATACTTCTCTGGTACTCCAGACTTCCTCATACACAGCCCCTCTCTCAGCACCCTGTAGGTTTCTCTAGATTTACAAAAACACAATGCAGCTCCCGCTGACCTCTGCACTTCTCTGTTATCGTTCTCAAAGAAAATACTGCATCTGTGGTACTTTTTCTTGGCATAAAACCATACTGTTGCTCACTGATCTATCAGTCCTTACCTCAACCTAGCTTCTAGTACTCTTTCCCATAACTTCATCGTATGACTGATCAACTTTATTCCTCTGTAGTTGCCACAACTCTGCACATCTCCCTTGTTCTTAAAAAGTGGTACCAGCACACATCTCCATTCCTCAGACATATTCTCACTCTCCAAGATCTCATTGAACAGCCTAGCCAAAATGTCTCTTGCTCTCCTGGACACTTCCATACCACCACAAGTATATCATCAGGACCTTTCCAATCTTCATCCTTTTCATGGCTTCTTTACTTCATCCTTACCTATCTTTTCTACTTCCAAAATGGTTGCTTCGTCTGTTCTTTATTCTCTCCCATTTTCCTCATTCATCTAACTCTTGCTGTCACCAGTCAGTACATTTCTATCTCGGCCCTTAATCACCCTAACCATCTGAACATCCTTCCCATCTCTGTCTCTCTGTATCACCAGCCTGTATAAATCCTTCTCTCCCTCCTTCCCCTTTGTTTGGCTACCTTTACCTTCTCTTTTACGCTGAGTCTTCCAGTCCTCCCAGTGTCCCACTTGTTTTTAGCCGATCTCTTTCTCCATACACTATTTTGTGTTTCCTCGTTCCACCACCAAGTTTCCTTATCAACTTTCCTTCCAGAAGACATACAAAGACCTAAACGCACAAAACTTGAAAATCTCCTTCTAAAGATCAATTTAACTCAACACATGCAGTGTTTGTGTCTTGCTCCTGCTGACGAGGTTTTCCCGCTGAGCAATTAGCTGAAGTGCTAAGCTAATGCTAGCACGTTTTCCCCTCTGTTCTTCAGATAATTGTGTACAAACAAAACTTACAGAAAAAGTTGTTCTCCTGCTTCGTATACTTAGCCCTTTTCTTTTGAACATCAAACGTAAAATAAGTGACACAACACATACAGACAAGGAGCTGTGGTAGTCAATCTCTTTTACTCTGAACTTGTATGTTACAGTTTTGTAAGTGGTGCGCACAGAAATACGTAATATTTCCTTGGGTTTTTGTTTCTCCTAAGAATTCCAATGTTCCAGTTTGCCTTTTGTAGAACTTCATGCCCACATAATGATGGACTGCAGAGATGAGTATTTATGATGTTCAGAGTCTGGTTTATTCCACTCATGTAGCTGAGAATTTATGCAAAATAGAAAAACCTTTGGGCCGTCCTGCTGGCTTTCATTGACACCATCATTTAGATTCCTTGTGTCATTCCCTCCAAACAGCCTTTCAGGCTTTTCCTGAAGCTTTCTGAAGACATAGCTTCTGTCTGGTTGCTGGAGTCCTACTTTTATGACTTTCTCTGTGTAAGATTGTAGCTGTTTTACTGAGGCCCTTTGTTCAGCAGATGTAGGAAGTCTGTTCATGTTGCTAATCTTCCGTTTCGGAATGAGGAAAGTGTCTGCTTTGTGACCTTTTATCTTATTTTATCACTTTATCATAACACTCTGGGTTCATGGAAAGTTTAGGATTTGTGTTTTTGTTCTTGTGACATATAATCAGATGAACTCTAAGAGATTATAAAGTCAGGTATGTTCAATCTTACATGTATTTAGTTATTTCAGTTGGAGATAAATGAGCCCCAGCAATGCTATTGAGGGGTAATTTTGGTTGGGCAGGGGGGGCAAGAAAGAGAGCTCAGCTTAGAGTCATAATTACCCCTAACTTTAGAACCACATGCAGGTGAACATCGCCTATTGTGTTCTGTAAGCTAAACCTGTAGAGTCAAATGTTTCAGTGCTGTCACTGTAATGGCTATTCTGAACAAAATAGCTTTGTGATTTTTATGTCAGCTTCATTCCAAGAATTTCCGTTAAAAACCCAGAATTGACCAACAGCACAGGACTGGGAGGTTACTTTAGTCAGGTCTGGACATCCCTAAATTAACCATAACCGTATGATATTTTAACGTAATTATATCAACATCCTATTCAAACATGCACACTACAGCTTCTGTTATTAACTTTAAGTTCAAAGTACTGCAAAGTGGGTCAAATTAGTTTTAAACTTGGTAGCCTGGCTTTGCAAGTGTGCAGTGTAACAACTCCTTTATTCTTTTGCTTTGTGTTGTTGAACATTTTGCCCTTTTAAAAAGAAAACATCTGTAATATGGATTCCAAAACTTTGATTGCAGTATTATTTGTTGCCATGAAAATTGTAATAGAAAATAGATCATCACATGCAAGTATAGAACACGCAAACTCCAAAAAACCAGAGGCTCCAGTCATGTTTTAATCTAGCATCTTCTTGCTGCAAGGCAGCTGTGTCAAAAACTGTAATTCAATTCAATTCAAAAATACTTTATTATTCCCAAAGGGAAATTAAATGTTGTTGTAGCTCATTATGAGGTAAGGCTGTAAGGCTGTAAGGCAAAACAAAGTTGCAGAATGGGTTTTAGGAGCATGAAACGATTTGTAACCCAGAAACTGTAATAGCTTCACAGTTTTTGACCCTTATTAAGAGGCTGCTGCTGTGAATGTTACATGTCCTGTAACACTTCGTCGACCCATTGGTTTCACTTGCACTAAACTCCTACTCCGATAGTACTGATGTGGTGATAATTCACTCTCAAAGATAAAATAAGCAAAGTATTTGAGTACAAATCCGAGATTTGCATCTTTTTAGCTGATGAGGGTAGATTATTCGCCTTTGTGGTAACTTTCTGAGTCCTCTTCACTGTCTCAGACAAAAGCTGCATGACTTTATTGTAAAAAGGTGATCAGAGAAGCTAGGTGAGGCTATGAGGAACGAAACATGAGCCCGCTCCTGTTTTGAGGGGGGTAAAGTGCTTAAATAGCCAGTGCACCACAGAGGAACAACTCAGCAACCTGAACTGTCTCAGTGGACCTGATCAGAAACTGGCACTCCATTATGTGGCCTGTGATGCGTCTTTAACTGCACAGTATCTGCTCTGCTTGCAGCCACCAAAACTGGTGTTTATTCAGTCTGTTTGGATGTCTGGGCAGCAGGTTTTGGTTCAGGTGCAAACAAATTAATAGTTTCACTCTATAACCCTCTGTAACTCCACAGTAATCCTTTGTGGTGTTTATTTGAAATGATATCTTCCGTGATGTAAACCAACTATTGTTGCATTTTACAACTGTTGCTTAACAAAGCCCTAAAACTGAATGCATGTTTGTCTTCAGCGTTGTTTTTCATTTTCCATTTGCCAAATTGAGTCACATCTTCTCTTGTTTCAAGTCGTGACTCATGCATTCTCTATAGTTCACCTCTCGCTGACATCTCTGCGAATCAACGTGACATTTTCTTATTATTATCCTCAGGAGGGGAGGAGTTCTGCCGGAAGGGGTGTCCATGGCTGGAGAGAAACTGTTTTTCAGACGGGCCCTCCAGGTGAATGACAGTGGGACCTATGAGTGTATGGTCAGGAACGCTGTGGGGTCTGGAAAAACAGAGTATGCATTGACAATATCAGGTAAGACTTGGGAATCTCTCTGCCTTGTTACAGTGTCAAATAAAAACGCCACAAAATTAAATACTTTCAACCTGCTGTAGACTTCTGTGTGTTGCTGCCCCCTTGTGGTGAAGTCTGTAAAGCTTTAGTTGCATACAATACAGGTCCTTCTCAAAATATTAGCATATTGTGATAAAGTTCATTATTTTCCATAATGTCATGATGAAAATTTAACATTCATATATTTTAGATTCATTGCACACTAACTGAAATATTTCA
>JAHUTJ010059958.1:0-12231 GCA_036250325.1 Characodon lateralis
AATAACAAAACACAGCTCGGATTCAGATCGGGGAGGCCATTCCTCCCAATCACGCCTCTCCAGGTGTCACTGTCGTTTCCCACGTGGGCGTTGAAGTCCCCCAGCAGAATAATGGAGTGCCCAGGAGGGGCACTATCCAGCACCCCCAACAGGAACGGCAAGAAGACCGGGTACTCCGCACTACCACTTGGCCCGTAGGCTGAAATGATAGTAAGAGACCTCGCCCCAACCTGAAGGCGCAGGGATGCAACCCTCTCATCCACTGGGGTAAACCCCAACACGAGACGGCTGAGCTGGGGGGCGACAAGCAAACCCACCCCAACCCGCCGCCTCTCCCCGTGGGCCACTCCAGAGTAGAAGAGAGTCCAACCCCTCTCAAGGAGATGGGTTCCAGAGCCCACGCTGTGCGTGGAGGCGAGCCCGACTATTTCTAGTCGATATCTCTCGACCTCCCGCACGAGCTCAGGCTCCTTCCCCCCCAGCGAGGTGACGTTCCACGTCCCTAGAGCCAGCCTAAGCATCCGGGGATCGGGCCGCCGAGGTCTCCACCTTTGTCCGCCGCCCAATCCTCTTTGCACCGGTCCTTCACAGTTCCCCCCACAGGTGGTGGGCCCACTGGGGGATGGTCTCGCGTCTCTCATTCGGGCTTGGCCAGCCACCAGGCGCTCTCCGACGAGTCCCATCCCCAGGCCTGGCTCCAGGGTGGGACCCCGGCTCCGCCGTACCGGGGTCCCATCCCTCCAAAATGTTTTTATGGTAAAAACCATTCAGTGAAGTTTATTAAAGATGAGAAGAAAACACACTCCAAGCAGAAAGGCAGAAGGTTTGTTCCACCTCACAGTCAGCAAGAGGCTTTTAAACCAAAGAAGGAAGGAATTTAAATATTTCTGAACCCCACAGTGAGACTTGCTACTGGAACATCAAGGTCTAAGGAGAACTGGCTTGTTGTTGCTCTGTCACAGGGTCTACAGTCTAGCAGACAGTCTTATTACTGGGAACAAAATTTACAAATATTACAAAAATGAACATTTATTGATGTGGTACCGTAGATGTTTATACAGTCCTTGAGTGGCATCTGGTTTAAAATGGTTGGAATCCATTGCCTTAGGAGCATACTAGTAACATGCAATATACAGAAGTAAATATGTACTTTTAAGCCTATTATAAAGTTTATTTAGATTACCACACAAAAGAGTTCTGAAAGTTATAGTGCAGGTTTTTTCACTTCTCTGCTTGACTTCAGTTGGTCACACCTGTCTGAAAAGAAGACCAGCTGTGTTTGTATCTGTGTCCTGATGTCAGGAGCAGGTCTCAAAACAGAAACACACCAGTTCACCCGTTGATGTTACTGAACGCTGACATCTAAACAAACAGGCGGAGGAAATAAGCCGTGGCATCGAATCAACAAACAGCTGTCAACCGTCCCTGTGTTACGTTGACGGGGTTCCGCAGTGTTGAAAACAACATAGCGTAAATAGGAAAGGACAGATGGACACGCTCCGTTTGGGTGACAGACTGCACAGCCCTGGGAAAGGTGTGGGGGACAGACAGCTTCTTATAAAGAAATATGTTTGACACAGTAAGGCCTAACAGCCAAAAATCACATCAGGCTTCTTCAGGAGAGGTTTGTGATGCAGAAGTTAATGATAAAAGACGGAAGCTTTAGAGATGACAATCACGGGCAATCTTGCAATTTAGTTTGTATTATCTAATTAGGTTCAGTGATCATAACCTTCATATTTGCTCAAAGTTAAATATTCGTTTCATCCATATACATTAATTTCATCTTGAGGTTTGTAGACACACAAATGGAATTTGAATTTTCTTTCTTCGAGTAGAAAGTAATCAAACTGAATTGCACTGCTGAGGCTATCATAGAAGACGCTCGCCAACAGTCCCCTGGTAATGCAGCTACAGTGATTGCATGTGATATCAGTTGTGATAACAATGTTATTATATATCTCCATGCTTTCCCCCTGTGCATTCAGCATCATTTGCTGGTAATTCAGATATACCCATGTGGCTGTGCAGCCGGAGTCAGCCCTGTGTGGTGTGTCTGCTAAAGCACATCTTGGACAGGAACTTATCTGCGGTGTTTTTGTTACAGGGGAAGATATTAGGAAACCTTTTGTGCACTTCAGCACATTTGTGTTACCACAAAGCACATGAAATATCTTTCCTAACCACCTGATTCTTACAACCTATGATGCATTGTGTGTGTGGTGGGTGCAACGCCCTGTTGTTGAACCACAACTGCATTCTGTAAGAAATCTCGTGCATAGCAAATACAGACAAAATAATAATAATAATATTATGGGAGCTAAAAATGTAATTGTATTTGACTGTTAAATGACATTACCTAGCTATTATTTTAAACCAGATGAGAGTATATTAATTGTCTATGTGAGTATTTTTTAAGTGCCACTTAGGGATGGAAAGACCGGAATGTCTTGTACTGATGAGCAGAGAAAATGGAAAGCAGAGACAAAGAACAATGCAGAACTAAAGAAAAACAGGTTGATTGTTCATGTTATGTTTAACACTGTACTCAGCAAGTTATTCAATAAAATGTTTCTATTTTCAACATGTTAAATATCCCAGAGTTCTTAACAGCACATTTAGATATAATCAAATGATGGATCTACATGATGTCATTAATTAATTGGTTAATGATCATGAACACCTTGATTCCTTTAAGTGTTTGTGTTGGTTTCCCTATGCGCTGTCTCCCTCCACCTGAAACGCCCCAAACCAAGCAAAAATACTGGTGCGATCCAAATGAGACCCAATAAAGATGGAGCTTTACAAGTTGATTTGATAGTGCTGAATCAGATTTTGCCATGACTCAGTGCTGTAAATACTCCAGGTGGGTGTTGACGATATTTGTTTTATTTATCTGTACAACATTTTGACCAGGCATTACCACAGCCAACTAGCCACTTGACATTATGGAAACATCCACCTCAGACATATATTCTCAACAGTTGGTTTAACATCTATTTGATCTTTAACACAAGGACAGTTATGCTTCACTTTGGGTGTATGTTCAGCACACACTTAGTGAAGCCACAGGTTAAGCTTGATTTTAGGTGCAGCAGCGAACAGCTCAAAAAGTACTGGAGCTTTGCAAGGACATCTCACTAAGTTTGTGACCATGAAAAAAATAATAAAACCTAGTATATCTTATGAGCCTGTATTATACGATTAGATACCTCAACAAACAGCTATGTGGCAAACGTTGCTATTTTATTGAAGGTTGCACCGATAATCAATCCTACAGCAACACTGGGAAAAATAAGGTGGACAGTATCTCATCCCCTCAAGTTACATAGGCAGAGAAGAATTATTGTTATATTGGATTTTTGGAATTAGCAGCCCATGTCTATGTTTGCATACTGACACATATATATTTAGAATAATATACAGAGGACTCAGTGGTTAAACAAATTATATGAAATAGCATATTTCCTTAGTCTGAGTGTAACTCTTTCTTGTTTCAGTGATCTACACTTAACACAAATTGTCAGAGCTCACAGAAGCCAACAGAGAGCCGATGTATAGCCCTGTTGTTAAAAGTAATTGGAACCACTAATGCTGTATAGTTGAGGTGTCTTACAGTGTGTTTGAAGAGCAATACATTCAAAGAACAGGAAAGGTTATGGAAAAACTGTAAAAACATACTGTGCCTATAAAATACACTGCACTTTCCTGTCGTCCCTGATCCTGCTCTGTGAGATTAAAGGAATGGCTGTGACAGCGGTTGTTTCATTTTGCTTCTGTCTGGCAGAGACGAAAACATCAGACACTCAGGGGACCGGTATTAGGCATGGAAATTTACACATTATATATTGCAGCATATACAGTATATTATTCGCCCAACACTGGTGTTCCTCTCTAATTTAAAAATAAATTTTATTTAGCATGCATAAACATATGCAATTACTGTGCTTGTAGGTTTGCTAATGTAACTTTAGCAAACTATCTGAAGTGGCCTACAGTATTTATCCATTGGAAAATTGACATACACATGCATATAAAAGCAATCATTTATTGTTTCTGTCACTGGAGGAAGCACCTTCTCTATTACTCTATCAAACTGCAGATGACTGACAGTAAAAATAGTCACACTTTATGAAACCTAAAGTAATTTAAGACAACTTGTGATCTATGGTAGCTTTGTGAAAGAGAGATTTCCTGATGTGAAGCTGAACACTTTTCTGGCATCAGCATATTACTGAAGCTTACTTTTAACGCCACATTTAATTTCTTCCTGACAGCAAAAGCAAAACATTTGCTGACAAGATTGTCTCAGATACATACTGTTGCTGAGCTGTGAGTTATATTTCTAAACACCAATGTGTTTTATAATAGTTATTTTGACAAAGGTTTTTGGTTTACAAGGCTTGTCAAAGGGGATGTTATTGCCTAGCTTTTTAGTTTTTTGTGATAAATAAACGTAGACCAGATCCCATTCATGCCGCAGAACTCTTAAAAAAAATATATATATATATATATATATATATTTTTTTTTTTTTTTTTTTTACTTTCTTTTAAACACATATAACAATTTGCTTATCTGGCAGATAAAATCTTTTGAGAAAAATTAGTTGCTGTGTTCTGTTTTCTTTGTAAGAGTTTAGTTTTAATGTGAAATCTGTTCATTCTTATATATATCTATATGTCTAATTAGGCCTGAGACACCAAGCAAACATTGCAAATGTCGGTTTAAGAATAGAAATATTTTCAGTGGAAATGTTTTTCTTACAGTTTTAGTTATATTTTCTTGTAATTCTTACAAATTTTTCCCTTTTTTTCCCCCACATTTTTTAATCACCGCAAGAAAATCCCCTCCATATCACGTTTTTATAATCGCCTCATTTATTAACACCACATTCATGGTGTTTGACATGGATATTTTTAATTCAGAAGTCACTCCCTAACAGATGCTTGCCTCAAGTCAGTGTGAATTTCAAAAATAGGTGCTAGCAACTGTTCTTTTGGTTGAGGCTCCCATTATTACTGGTAGACGCTTCACTAATTTAAACTGGGTGGCAGAAAAGAACAAGCATGTGGTTTGCGGCTGCACTGTATTGCATGGCCGTAAATTCACAATGATATCTTAAATTTTTTATAGCATTTATGAATAAATTCTCATCCCAGACAATGTGGTGGAGAAGTAGCGCTGGCAGTGTTGTCTTATAGCAAGAAAGTTATCGGTTTGAATGTTGAATATTGGCTGTGCAGAAGTTTTCTAATGCAGTCTGTAGATTTTTTCCCCTGTGCCTCCAGTTTTCTCTCATAGCTCAAAACCATTCATGTTAGATATACTGTTGATTGTAAGCTGACATTAGGAGTGAGTGTGCATACATGGTTTGTCTTCTATGTTTCTGTGTTGGCTCTTATGATGGACTGGCAATCTCTGCTTGCGCCCAGTGAGCTGGGACCAGCTCCAGACCCCAATAAAAAGACTAACTGAAAACTCATCTAAATGTAACTGGTACTTTATGTTTACTTTACAGGAAATTTGTGGTTGTATGTTTTAGTTTGAGTAAGCCACTTCCCAGTGTCATGTTTTTTGCTTCCTCTGCTGTTTCTTCCTCGGCTATATTTTGGTGGCACATATGTTTCATTAATTAATTAATCTCTTGTGCATTGGGTCTGGTTACAAGCGGTCTTATTGTGAAGCCTGTGTTAGCTTCTCTTTCCATGTTGTTGTTATTTTACTGTTAATAGCAGGTCACTTAAAATTAACTGAATGTAAAGCTTGGGCGTTAAAGCTGTGTGCTGATTGTTATGGCACTGACATTAGTTATTTTAATTTAGAAACTTTTGTTTGAGTTCCCAAGCTCGTGTGACAGTAGTTACATTTAAACTGTAATGTAAACCCTGCCATACATCCATAATTTTCCCCTCATTTTGGATGAGCTGCAGCTGCCTGATTGATTTTTTTCATAATATTTTATAATATATAATTTATATGATTAAAATAATCTAAAATACCTAAATTAAAAGCATGCACCAATTTTTATTTTTCCTGTTTTGATAGGAAACATGTATTCTGGCAATGTTTTTCAGATAATAATAGGCTGATTTAGTAACAGACTTTATGTGTTTGTTAAAATTTAGGTGTGGGTTCATAACAACACACGGCCTGTGGTCAGTTGCTCAATAGAACCTAGGTGAGTGCTGATTTACAAACTTGCATTTTTGGGATCAAAAAGAATGACTTCTGCCTTTTCTGCATTAAGCTAGTCGAAAGCTGACCCATTCACTCATAGATATTTTGGATACCATGATTCAATGACTCGAGTGGCCTATGTTCAAAAAGGTGAGACTGAAATATAAGGTTGTATGCCATGCGCATGGATGTGGTAGGATATGTTGCTTGGGGGATCAGGTAGATGTTGAATAAAAACGGCTAGAGAATAAAGCTAGAAGGGATATCCTGCCTCTCCAGTAAGTTCTGGGTCTCTTCCCAATAGGACGTGCCAGGAATACCTCCAAAAGAAGGGGCCCAGGAGGCATCCTGATCAAATGCCCAAACATCTCAACTGACTCCTCTTGATGCAGAAGAACATTGACTCAAGATAATGGAGTTCTTCACACTATGTCTAAGGCTGAGGTCAGCACCCCTACGAAGATATCTCATTTCAGACTCTTGTATCTGGGAGCTGTAAACATTGTGTGTACTCTGACTGATTCTCATCTCTTTCCCACTTGAGTTACTTTTCCCATCTGTCCATTACACTTAAGATTTTTGGCTCCTCCTGTTGCTTTCACTTCTATCTAATCCCACGGATAATGAAGGATTCAATCATAAAGCCACTAGCAACTGAAATAAATGCCTAATTTTCTGGTGCCATTATGAAGTCACATGGTAACTACAAATGTCATTGCTTAGATTTCTATATATATTCAGACAAAATTTTTCATGAATTTTGCTTTGTTAAGTCAGTCTTTGTATTTTCCTTATTTTGCATATTGTGCATATCAAAGCATGTTATCATTGCTCTTCGTTGTTGGTGTTTTATTTTAATGTTAGACTTTTATGGCTTTAAAAGCTCCCTCTAATTAGAGATAAAACATAATATGTAGTGTGAGATTCTTTGATACGGTAAAGTTGTCATAATGTGCCTCATTACACAAATAATTTTAAAACATGTAGACTGGCACAACTGGATAATGATCTATTCTCTTCACTAATATGAGCTTCAAAATATGATGAAATATGCTGCTGCAGCAACAAAAGAAAACATCTCTATCTGAGATACATCACTGACTGAGCTATCAATCAATGCCAGAAAATGACTATATGGACTATATGGTAAACATGAGCTACTCAAAAGTGTTATTTGAAACCATAACTTTAAAGTAACAACTGATGAAAATACATTTCATCAGTTGTTGGGGGGAAAAAAGGGACAAGAGGAATCAAATGATTTGCTTTGCAACTGAAAGAATGCCTGAACACTGTTTTTCCTTTTTTGTTGTCTTATTCGTTTCCTTTTGAAGACCGATTGACCTCATGGGAACCAATGTCCTGTCCGAATGCAGAAGACCCTCATTTTTAGGGTTCTGAATTAGGGTTAGAGTCATTGTGTGAAGTAAGGAATGTATTAGTAATGGCCAAGGGTTAAGTTAAGTTTTAAGATTAGGCACAAATGATACAAATAAAATTAATGGAAGTCAATAAAAAGTCCATATATGACAAGAAATACAAACGTGTGTGTGTATGTGATCGTTCTCATTGAGTAGTAGTAGTTATTGTACCGCCACCTGCTAACAAGATTATTTAATTTATATTATTTTTTACACATTTGCAAATTGTTTGTATAAATTAGATGGTGTGATCTGAAATCCATCCCATTTGTTACATACAACACAAAGGAATGAAAAAATGTAAAAAAAAAAAAAACAAAAAAAAAAAAAAACGAATATGGCACAAGAAACAACCTTAAGAACACAACAAACCAGGAAATAATAAAAACACAAAATGAAAACCAAAACCCAGACACCCATGGATTGTAACATTATCCTTTTTATTTGACAATGACTATTTTTTACCATTGTTAGGAAATTGGAATTTTACTTTACAGAGTCAACTAGATTTATAGCTGTATTTCAGGCTGATGAAGATGAAATAATATCTATTTTATTAATTTCTAACAAAATCTGAAAATAACAGTTTAATAGCCTTACATTTATTAATAGCATTCATTAGTCTTACCTTTCGCATTTTTGAAAACCCAGCTGTGTCTAACCAACTGCTTCAAATATCCACATTAACAAGAGTTTAATGAGGGCCCTGGCTGCCAAACACTATAACTGCTCTAATTATTCTCAAAGTGCTCACTGTTTGAATATGATCTGATCTTCAGGAGAAACATTCACAGGTTCTACAAGTGAATAAAATCTTAAAGGCGCTCAGCCTCTTTGGAGGATAGAGACTTAACGAGCTCAACAGCCTTTGAGTTGCCTGGAGACAGTGGAAGGGTTATAAAAGCATTAAGGACGGAAATCAAGTCCCGCTGAACACATAAAGAAGAAAAAAGGCTGCACGGATTCTGACTAAGCTGTGGGCGGCGGCTAGAGAGGGTATGGGGCTGTGAGGACAAATGGGGAAGACAAAAGCAGAGCTGAGATCAAAACATAATCGACAATCACTAAGGTAGTGACATTTAGATAAAGCTGATTTATTGCTACATACAACTTAAATCTTTGGGCAGAACTCCCCATGAAATACTCTTGGGCAATATGAAGGCTTAACAGTGACATTTCACAGCACAGAGCTGCCATGCAGTCCATTTCCTTTTTCTAATTACAGAGTGAATATCGGCAGTGTTTAATATTATGCAGTGTCAAGCGTTGTCAAGAGGTACATTTCTATCACTAATCTAATTAACCTTTTCATCTTTTCACTGTCTTCCACTTTCATTTTCTATAACAACTTTGCCTTGTGGTGTTATGGCACAATCCAACTAATAGTTTAGATTTTCCCCCTTAAAATATTAAGAATGGAGAAAAAAAGTCACACAACCAGAACTAATGATAAGCCTAAAATTATGTTTTCCCTGTATATGCAAAAGAGATGTAAAGGGCAACATATTTTATAAGAGCACAGTCTAAATTGAAGATGATTCACAGTGGTCAGTGGTCAGTCAGTGATCTACACCTTTCTTTCTTTACCAAACCTATAAATTAACTTTACAGGAATTTGCCATTTTAAATCACTCTTTGTTTTCTTTGGCAGGAGAACTTTGACCATAGCAACAACAGTTAAATATTAAGCGTCTACTAGCAATTGGCAACTTATAGTTTTGACCAAAATATAAAATTCTTAAAAGAGGCTGCATTAAATGTAATCAGTCTAATCATGCTATATAAATAATTTTGCCTTGCCTTGTGAAGTGTGAGTACCGCATTACGCATGGACGGTCACGAGCAAAATGAGCTAATCCATGCTTTTGGTTTCCAGCGTGACAAGTCCCACTCCAGGTAGCATGTTTAACATCTCCATAGACTTTGTATTTGTTTGCGTACTCAAAAAGATGAATACTTGCTTTAGTTTTTACGTTTTATTATGTTTTAATATTGGAAAAAAACGTATTTAATACCAAGGAATAACAGATGTTAGCAATACAAAGTTAAAAATATAAAGGTTAAGTAAGTGACAGGTCAGTGTTTAGTAGGAGCACCTTTGCCTCTATTTACAAGACTGAGACTATTTGAATGTATTTCAATCACGCTGGCATGTCTGAACACTGCTAATAACTGCTTTCCAGTCCAGCCACAAATTCTCAATATGATTGAAATCTGGGATTTGATTTGGCCACTTAGTGAAGCTTTTGCTGTTTGTTTGGGTTGTTGTCTTGATGTAAAATAAATGTCCATCCAAATCATAGTTCTCCAACAGACTGAAGCAGATCCTCAAAGATCTGGCTACATCTTTCTGAATTCATGTTTCGCTGTACTTTTTTTTTTTTGGTTGTTGTTTATGTTACACTGACAGAGTCATGAATCATGTTGCACAATGCCCTCGTTAGTAAAAACCAAAGAACTGAATGATGTTTGGACTTTTTTAAGTATTATTGTACGTTTTGCACAGAATTCCTCCTAAAAAGAGTGCACCATTTGTAGACTAACATTTAAATATGACCCTGTAGGAAGTATTGAGAGTTGCCTCACAACTGAATGGCAATTTATTATAATATAAGAGAAGATGGAAGCTCACAGATCCATTTTCCAGTTTTCAGTGTGCAGATAAAGTATTACTTCAAGGGCGTGGCGCTCTAGGTGTAGGGGTTAAGCATGCAACCATATACAGAGGCTACAGTCCTTGAAGCGGCCGTCCCGGGTTCGAGTCCTGGACCTGGCAACATTTGCTGAATGTCTCCCCCTCTCTCTGCCTCTCTTTCCTGTCTGCCTACTGTCAAAAAATAAATAAAAAAATAAAGGCCCCTAGTGCTGAAAAAATATCTTAAAAAAAAAAAAAAGTGTTACTTCAACATAATCTGGTTTGACTGTTTAGTCATAGTGTTATAAATGTCTTTCAGTAAATGAACATACAAAATTTGTTTTGCTTGTATAACAAAAATCATATGAATTTCGGTACAGGATTATTATATATTTCAGTCTGTACTACAATTTTTAAGACTTTATTTTGTTTGTAAATTAACAAATAGTTAAAGTATGTTGTTGACCAGGTTGTTTAGATGTCTAAACCTCATCTTCCTTCCGCTGTGGTTGACTTTACTTTATCAAATTTGCTATAGTGCTCCTAGAGCTAATTCTAAGCAATTCTGGATAAACCCAAACTAAGCAGTTTCTAATAGTGACAGAAAATTAAAGTATGTGTTATCATTCAGGATCTCTTGATTGCAAGCTGCACCATCTCCCACCTCAGAAGGTGTGCTTTGATTTGTCTTAAAGCTAATAACTGACCTTGCTTTGACACTGTGCCCATAGTGCTGGCATGTAATGTCAACACATTAAATATTGCTAATGTGCCACAATTAGCTCAAAGTGTTGCTGTTAATATGTACCCTACAGCCTTGCAGACTGGAAGCATTCATTCTTGATCTGTTCAGTGTTTATTTATGTTTGGCCTGACAGAAAGACTAACTGCCTAGGCAAATCCTGGAATCTTTTCTCTTTTTTCTTTAGATCTCTGGAGGCAGTCTGTTGTCACACTTGTTCTTTCCAGGAAATGTCTCATTATATATTTAATGCAGATAAGTAAAGGTGAACCTCTTTATTTGGATGTTAATATTTAATAGGATCAGCTTTAATGACAGCATATTGTAGACAGAAGATGAAGCCTGTAAATCAGGATGAAGAAAAAGACTTGAGATGATTACAGTCTTTAGGGAGAAAAACAAGGGAGAAACACAGACCTAGGCTAATTTGATTGGCATCTATTTTGATGGCTGCTGAAGTGTCCAGGTGCCCCCTTATCTAATTCTCTGTTCAGCTGGGAGGCCACAGTCTATAATAGCCTCGTTATGGAGGCTTGTTAAATTCATTACAAAAAAGAAAGAAGCTGGGGCATCAGTGGGTGCAAGAGCTCAGTTGTTCTGACATTTTTTAGGCACAGACTTGGCAGAGGCAACAGTGTGCCTCGTTTTCATTAGAATTCATTAAAACATCTCTCTTTTCACTGGCAGATTAAAAGATAAAATGCTATTTTGTGCTTTCACTGTACCCCCTGCCCGCACAATGATACTTTCAAGTCAGGGCTACTACATGGGAAAAAAAAAAAAATTAGATAGAAATGTAATATTTTACATGATTCTTAAGAAGAAATTTCATTTTTTACAACTTTAACCCCCCCCCCCCTCAAAAAAAAAAAAATAAATAAATAAATTTTCACAGGCAAACTAACTGCTTTGGCATGTTACAGCCACCCACATAGAATCACTGACTACATGCCACTCTTAGCCTTCAGCTCCTTCTCAGACACTGTATAAATGGTCAATTATCAAACAGATAGAAGTGGTGCAACATCTTGCTTTTTTTGTAGGATATATTAGGTTACGATAGGCTGTGTTAACATGACAAAAAATAAGAAACAGTTCACACTGTTATGTTCACATTACTGGAGCTTCATATACATACAGGGGTTGGACAATGAAACTGAAACACCTGTCATTTTAGTGTGGGAGGTTTCATGGCTAAATTGGACCAGCCTGGTAGCCAGTCTTCATTGATTGCACATTGCACCAGTAAGAGCAG
>JAHUTJ010059959.1:0-12226 GCA_036250325.1 Characodon lateralis
GAAATATTTCAGTTAGTGTGCAATGAATCTAAAATATATGAATGTTAAATTTTCATCATGACATTATGGAAAATAATGAACTTTATCACAATATGCTAATATTTTGAGAAGGACCTGTATATTTACATTTTATTTGTCCTCTGCAGGCCATAGAAACAGAAATCGACTGTTTAAATGCTTATTCTGCAATTCCTGAATTTAAATCCTAAAACATCATTTAGTTCAGAATTTCTTTTGCCAATTAATGTTTTGTTACATTTTATAATAAATAGTTTCTATAAATGATATTGGCAATCATAAGGATACTGAAAGAACAAAACTTCTGATTCACAAAACATAATTACACACAGAGGTATAATAACACATTCTAAATTATTCACGAGTGTCAACCAGCTTATGGCTTGTACACTTTTGTATGGAAGTAAAATAATCTCATTAGAATGAGACATTTTCAGATATTGAATTTATAACACTGAATTTTTATCCTATGCAATTATGTATGTAATTTTTCTTTAGGACCTAAAATTTGCCAGCAAAATTTCACCTGCAAGAATTCGCCTAACGAAATTCAAATGCCGAAATATGCCTGCAAATAGTCAACTGTAGAAATTTGCCTGGAAAAATTCACCTGCAAATCTTTTGACTTTTGGGTGACTCGTGCTAAAGCAATCAGCACTAGATTGAGTCAAGCAGCTGATATGCATCTTAACATTGGCTGCCACCTGCCAAAAAAAATCCAAGAGTTGAGGGGCTTTTAACCAATCAAATTATGCTCATTTGATCACGTGACTCAGCAGCTCGCTTGTGCAGAGATTCTTTTGACCTTGAAGGAAGCGACGAAGCTAAAGTTGGCCTCCAGTTGTAGCTTTCGATTCGGGAAACAGTTAAACAGGTGTAGGAACCGGGGGAGGCGGGGGCCGTGTCCCCGTCAATATTGAAGACAGGAGCATTTGTCCCCCCAAAAAATTATACCGCGGAGGAGAAAAATACTAGATTTAAAAAAAAAAAACTTGACCTCATATGCTTTTATTTTGAAAGTGCATCGCAGCGTGATGTCACTGGCCTTCCCCTCCCTCGGCTGCTCTGAGTGTTTGGGAAGCGGGAAGATGCGGGATTCTGCGACATCAGCTACAGTCTGAACAGAGACCTCTGAATGAGGTGAAACTGTCTGTAGGCAATATTGTCATGAATATGGCTGGTTTATAACGTCTTGTTGTTAGTTTACGTTTTATATTTAGAAACCATATCTTTATCATATCTTATTCTTAATCCTGGGATGGGCACTTGTGTTCCCAAGTATGTCAGCACCATCCAAAAAAATGTTTTGTCCTCTTATTTGAGCAAAATGCCACCACCAAAGAAAAGGCTTAAATAACAGCAGGACTTTGTTTTCTTAAAAAGAGTGACGTCAGTAACGGTAACATCACGAGGTCAACACCTCATCATACTCGGCTATTTAACATGTCTGACATTATATTAGATATTATGTGTAATAATGTCTTATCAGGAGAATAATAGTACATACGTAGTGAAGCAGTTGAAGCAATGAAAGGTGGAGAGACGGAGGAAGCTCCATGAGGGCTTAAATGATTAGTGATAAAAATGTTATTAGAGCCAGGGGCAGCTTCAGGGTGTGGTAAGGTTTAAAAATCACATTATTGATAAAATAGATCCAGAAAGGAGAACAGGTGAGGACTGATGTCAGGTTCATTATTTCCACAGAAGCTACTATAAAGGTTTGGGTAAGGATGTGAGGTTAACAGCTGCACTAGAACGAGTGTTCTGCTCCTTTATAATGCTCTTTGTAACCGAGAGGTGGAATTTTTTCCCCTCTATTTTCCCTTTTTTATATATATATGTGCCACCTTTATGCTCAGGAGCAGTACCTTAGACATGCATTTCTGAAGCTATCCTAAATACATCTGCAAATCATTTGTTAAAAATCTAAAGGGCAGGTTCTGGAACAAGTTTTGGAGCAGGACCAGTTCTATGATGGTACAAATGGAAAAAAAGCACTGATATGACCCTTTATTTAATTTTCACAAGTCAAATACAGCTTTCACAAATCCCAAATTGTGTTTATAGGATTCTGCTATTAGTGTAGAATAATCTAGTCCAGGCTTGAATTGTCTAAGTAGCCTACTGTAGTTTTTGAGTTGGAGCAGATTAAAGATGCTTAAGGTAATGAAACATTTGATGAAATTGCCCTTAAACTGTTTCCTGAATCGGGACCTAAAACTGAAAGCCAACTTCTGCTTCGTCGCTTCCTTCTGGGTCTAAGAAGAACCTCTGCAGAAGCGAACTGGTGAGGAACGTGGTCAAATGAGCGTAATTTAATTGGCTAAAAGCTGACTTTTCGACTCTTAGGTTATTTTTTGGCAGGTGGCATCCAATATTAGGATGCATTCTCAGCCGCTTGACTCGAGCTAGTGCTGATAGGCATGAGTCACCAAAAGGTCAAAACATTTGCAGGTGAATTTTTCCACGCGAATTTCTTGAATTATTTCATGCGAATTCTTGCATGTGAATTTTTTGCTGGCAAATTTTAAGTACAAAAATATTACATACATAACTGCACAGGAGAAAGATTCGGCGTTATAAATTCAATGTCTAAAAAATGTCTAATTCTGATGAGACTATTTTACTTCCATATACCTAAATGAGAGCTTGCATTGTTAAACAAAGTGATCATTGAGGCCTGTGGGATTTAATTAAGTCTTTCTTTTAAATGAGCGACTGAGACATTCACAGCATGTTCGGCAGTCAGCTATAAAAGGTAAAACTGGTATAACCATACTTCCTTACAGAGCAATAGACAAAAACGTTTTCTATCGCAACCTTATAAAGGTTACCCCACAAAATCAGAAGATAAAATGATCTGTTCTGATCAAATCCGGACTACAAAACTATAAAATCAGATGATTTCACAGATGTATTTCGGTGTTTTAAGGTCAGTTTGGAACACGTTCATGCGGAGGCTACTCTGATACAAGCTCTCAGGTAATTTTTCACAATCAGAAAAGCCCGGAGACCCGCCCCTCTGAAGCCGCGGCGGCTGACGGAGGCTTGGCAGGGAGAACTGTGAAATTTTAAAAAGCACAAAAACTGACGTATAATATTCGACATGTTATGCTAAATGTTTACTGCCATAATGAATAAGGAAACTTTATAGAAAATTATTTTAAGCAAAAAGAAAAAAAATGTTTTGTCTGTGCTGCTGAGGACATTTTCTTGCCATTTTTAAAAGGGAATGTTCCCCACATACAGCCAAATTTGTTATTATCCAGACATGCAGAGAACTATTCGCTGACCCACCGCTTTGTTCCTGGCCTTTACATCCAGGCTCATGCTGAGGGGTTCCGGAGTCAGAGAGAGACAGCGCCGGGCTGCGGGTCTCACTGTCTGTCAGCAGGGTAAAATCCATCACCAGGCTCTACGCGCAAACACACACACACAGAGAGAGAGAGAGAAATGGAGGAGAGACATGTCAGATTTAACATGGGTAGTGCTCTTTAGCTCCGGAAGAAAATCATTTCAGTGTTAAATACGTCATACCATGTTATCTTTTCCATTTGATCGGATTTGTCTGCAGAAGTGTGTAAGTGTGGAAGTGTGTAAAATACTTTTTTTTTTTTCGTATAGTTTAGCGTTTCTTATTTTAAAGGTGCAGCTTTGTGTGCAGCTTACTGTCCCAGCAGCATTCTGGTATAACCACACAGGGATTCTTAAAACTACCAACAAAGTTTTCGATTGTTGGATTGGGCTTTATGGTTAGACATCCTGGGAATTCTGACTTTGGTTTTACATCCTTACACATTATTGCTAAAAATATATGAAATTGTAGGTCACCATAGCAACTTAAAATAAACTCCATATAACTGTACAACAAAACAGTACATTTAATACTTTGAGACTGATATTTTTTTCTTTTATTCTTTGTGTTGCTGTTGCCGAAGACCCTCTAAGGATGTTAAACCTGAGAAAATAAATCAATAATGTCTCCATTTTGGGTTTTGCTTCATCTGTCAGTAGCAACATTACGTCTCTATTTTCTTTCCATTTGTTCTATGTGTGTGGCGGTTGTGATCCTTTACAGCAGGCTGACACAGGCAGCTGTAGAAGTCGTGTCCTGGGCTCAACCTATTTTGGGGGAATATGAGGAGAGCCACAAAAGACCTCACAATGACATTTTAGGTCAATTCCATACTTGAGAGGTTAAAGCACTGCTTTCCACACAGCTAAGTTCCCCTTGATCAGTCAGCACTTTGACAATGATGATTGAAAGCAAAGCCATCCAGATCTGCCAAAGCCCAGAGAGGTTTGGGATCAATTAAGGCTACAATGCAAACAGAAGCGATCTGACTTGTCTGGGATGTAGAAACGGATGTAACAAGAAGCAGTAACACGGTTCAGCAACTTTACGATTACATTTTAATTGACAAGTTGCAAAGTAAGTGATGAAAGACCAGACTAATAAAATCAAGAAGGCATCTGCTTCTACTATTTGGCCTTATTTTCAATTTATTTGCATTTCCACTGGCATCAGTGTGCAAGCAGGTGTGACGCTGTGTCTGTCTGTCGGCAGAGTTGGACTGGCCTGTTCCACTGGTCACTGCCGGTCTCTGTGTGTATAGACAGTATTGTGGTTACAAACTTTATAGATAGAAAGTGTGGGATTATATTTTTTAATGAACCTGTTTTGGGAAGCTACACGTACGCACACACACACACACACACACACACACACATACTCCACCCCCACCCTGTTCATGTTTCCCTGCTTTCTCTTGCCAGCCCTTTGTATTTTGGTCACATGAGCCTTCTAATGCCTTGTACACAAAACACAACAGCAACACACTGACTGTACTCAACTGACAGTGAACCAGAAGATGTTGAAACTATACCCTCTGAAGGCCACTATGCTCCCCTAATGAGTCACCTAACCTTACCAGCTGATATAAATCAAACTGATGAGTAATGTATCGGTTATATATATGAAAGCAAACAATGCACATTTAATTGATGGACAGTATAACCTAAATAGCAAAATTTTACGACAATCAAATGTGTTTTATCATATGTTTTTAAATAAAGGCCCAACTAACTAAATCACTTTTCATTAAATCAGTACTATATTATACTGACCCAATGAGATCATTTACACAGACTCCAAGCCTCTAGCCTCAGCTTATGGTTAACACTGACTAGACCCTCCTTCAGGGGAGACATGTACTCTCATTTTTTTTAATTATACTCATATATTTTATTATAAAACAGTTGAATGCATTGCAAGTCTCTAAACTAGGTATCTGAAATTGGTGTAAGAATGTCAGACTCCAAAGAAATCGGCTCCATGTGCTCTTTTTATTACAATTGTAAAATAGGGAGGGTTACTACTGACTTTCAGTTAAAAACTTCAAATACATGCCAATCAAAGGTATGATATTCTAGTTATGAACTGTGGAACTCATCAGGCTTTTATTAAATGAATGTTATTCAGGACAGCAGAAAATTTACTCTCCACACCATCAAAACATTGTAAGTAAAAAAGAATATTCTGGCTTGATTTTGACTTGTAGCAGGTGGTGAAAGGTTCCCACTTAAATTGCACTTGACTCCCACATAATATATGTCTTGCCTATTCAAAAAAAAAGTTCCCTGGACTGGTCCATCTTTCCCAATAAATCTACTAACTCTACACTTATACATGTTAGTCTTTTAAAAGGAGCCATCAATTCAATTCAGACTTTTTATAAAGCTCAAAATAAATATTATCTCAATGTACTTCACAAAACAGACATATCTAATTAATATACAGAAATATGTAGTTGGTTGAATAAATGTTATAGACAGCTTAAATTTTAATTACACTCATTCCAACGCAATCCTAGTTATAGTGCAATGCTGCCAGGTTTAGTTTATTATCCAAGTTGATTAAAAAACGTTCTCTTTACATCAAACTGCATCGAGTCACTGATTTTACCAACATCAGAAGCAATCTTTGCTGAAGACTTCAATGAAAAGACTTGCATCTGGTCAGAACAGAGAAGAGTTGCATTCTGTTGTTGGATAGAGACTTTTGTGATAACAGGAAAAAAGTACAAAGATGGCTGAGAAGAAACCATTGACATGGATTTGAGGGTTAAAGATAACTAATCGGTCAGACAGAGCGGTTTTCTGCGTCCTCATAACAAATATATAAGTTAAAATGGCTCATTGACAACAAATATTCTGGAAATACTTTCATCCAAACAATGACTGACAAAAGCTTTTTGGCTGCTTTTATTTTTTTGATCATAGAGTCTGTGGATGGAGCAGAGTGTTCCCTTTGGACTGAGGTTTTGCCTCTGAGTAAAATTCATGCCAATCACTAGCAGTGATTATTTCATAACCCAATAACAAAACAAATCAGTCGACGAGCGGGTCCTAATTTTTTGGTGGGACAGTGCTTTGACTGGGAGAACAGCTATCTCTTATGTTATGAGTCAAAGATCTGAAGGTGAGCCGGTGCTGTGGGGCCAGGACGGAGGCTGCAGGGTGTCCGAACGGCGCAGAAACGCTGTGACTGTCTGGGATTGGCATCACTAGCAATGCAAGGAGCCCCTGGCCCCTTGTAACCCTGTAACAACTGACAGCCCGCTTAGATTATATGCATTTATTTTATCTCTTCATGACCACTTGTTATAAAGTCTTATCTACACAGAACGTAAGTTTATGTATTTTCCAATGTTTAACTTTTAACCGTAAATAGTGCTGACTGTTCTTAAACTTCAGACCATGAAAATGTGACAGTTGGCTTTACTCAGTTTCAATGCTGCTTTTAAACTTTCGTTTTTAAGTTAAGAGACATAAAATGTATTACAGCGCAGCCACTGAGACACCACATTTTGTTTCCGAGATCAGGGGCTCTGGTTCAGCGAGGCCTGCGCTAAGGAGCAGCTCGGTCCTCTGTGAAGGGGAACACGCTTGCAGGGCCCCGGCTATTTCCTAGGGAACTATGAGACCCTTTAAGCAGCCCCCTCTTCTTCCACCAACATGACGCGTTTTAATTCACTCACATTTCGCGCTTCAACATGAGATGAGACTGCGTGTTTAACTTTGATGTTGAGGTGCAGCAGAGGCTTTCATTTAAATACTGCCTAAGATAATAACAAATAAATAATAATGAGAAGCAGAAATCCTCTCCTTTTTCAGGAAATTGCCGGATCCATCTGGCGGCGCGGCGCTTTCGCTCGGCCCGCGCATTACCCTGGGAATTATTCATAAACCCGTCGAGAATTAATTCCCTGGATTAGGAGTTGATTAAGATGTGTGTCACTTTGCTGTCTGAGAACTTATTATGGGCCTCCTCCAAGAGGCGGCAGATGGAATTCCAGACCAATGTTTGTAGATGTTAATTTCCACCCTGGTATAACATCTATTTGCATATGACTGAGGGACTGAGAGGCCGAGGCAGTCCTGCGGCACAATCACCAGAAAATAATTGGCTGTTCCAGGTAACAGCAGCCCTCTGCAGTGATTAACATGGAGCTTATCCACATCTAGAATTTAATATGGTTTATCAAATTAAAACACTTATGTTGTATATTTTGCAAGTGTAAAACCTTTAGAATTTAGGCAACTGGAAATGAGCCCATTCATTAAGAGCATTTTTCTCAGAGTATAGCCTGCAAAATAAGGCTGTGATCATTTATTATTTCATCATATAATCTAAGATCATTTTAAGAAATAACGTATAAAACTGAAATGAAATTCAATGTGGTTTATTTAAAATTAAGAAACATTAAAAGCAGAAATGTTTAGACTATACACAATTTAATGTCACTCAGTTTAGTTGTTATCGAATTCCTTGCAACTCATGCAATACAAGCATTAGAATAATGTTTAACTAATAAATTTGGTAATGAAGTATGAAGCCAAATAAAACTATCTAGATGTATATCTCATTATGATGCCTGCTGCGGCATCCCGGTCGGCCTTCAGCGCACACGGCTGACTGGTAGCCGGTAACGAACATTTCCATCTACAGCCTGAGGCCAAACGCTGAGGCAGATTAAACAAATCTTTTTTTCATATCTCCGGATGTGCAATTGGTGCTACAGAGACCATAAACTTAAGGCCAGCAAATTGGTAAAATAACTTGTTTTAAGGTGTTTTTATTTCCTTCTAAAATTGGAACCTAAATTAAATTAATTAACCACAAATTAACTAAATAACTAAAACAATTTATTTACTAAGGACTAATGCAAGTTTTTTAAAGTATAAAACAGTTACAAATTAAACAAAATATCTGACAATCTATCGCGAGATGCGGCGTAATGCAATTGTCTAAAATTATTATTAGTGAAAACGATCTTATATTTTGTGTCGTTTTAATTTGCAGCGTACATTAAAGTTATGAGTGAAGGTGTGTTATTCTTAGCGGGTGTTATCCCCGAAACCCCGCTCCTCTTCAACATGCCCCAGCCTCACATCAACATGTCTTTGATCATCCAAAAATAGTTTTACAATGTCCCTTTCTGCGTCCACAGTTTTGCAACGTGCTCAAAACCCGGAGCACAGTAATTCATTCCAGCGGATCCTTAAGCTACTGTTCACATTTTTTGCCAACAGTGAAAATGAGAAATGAATTGTCAAACACACAGAGACTGATATGGCAGTTCAGTATCAGTCCCTAAAAGCACCGGGGAAACAGTTGTATTTCTGTTGGAAATGCCTCGCTACCATCAGCAGATCAGGCGCGTCAAACACAAGAACACAAACACGCTGATGAGCAGACAGTGACAGACATTAAAAGGAGAGGAGAGCGCGCCCCAATGCACTTACGTGGACTGCAAGTCAGACTAAATGAATCCGTGGAAAGGGCAAAGAGCTTTGCTTTGTGCTGCTAGGTTTTCTGGCCTCGGCTTTACTGGTGGCATGGACAAAACGTTCCAGGGTGCGGCAAAATGTCAGAAAAAAAGACTGACGGGCAGTGAAGTTCTTTCTCTTCTCGTTGTTCCCTCTGTGCTGATAAACATGAAGCTGTGCAGGACTGAGGCTTGATCCCCTCTCAGAGAAGAGGGACGGAGGTGGGCGGGGGTTCACTTCATGCTAAATATTGTGTGTGACATGCAGGTCTGCTGAAGAAGGGACAGCCTTTACTTCTCTCTCCCTCCTTCTCTTTGTCTCTCTGAGAGCTCCTGAGGTCCAGACTCTTACACCACCACCCACAGCTCTTCTCCTATTACCTGTCCACAAGCGTCTCATTCATCCCTCCCTCCTTCTATCAGCCTTTCTATTCATTTATACATGGTTGGTTAAACTGAATTTAAATTTTTTTTGTTTAATCTAAATTTTTTGTATGGTCAAAGTAACCATAAAATTAGAAGAGTTTAGGCCTCCTCAAAATTGATAATTAACTACTACAATAAAGCAAACCGATAGATTGTACAACTCTTTTAAAGCTCTTTTGGTTTCCAGAGATAAATGAATAATCCTTACATATTCTTCGCACAGTAAAAATCATTTAGAGATTTTACTCATTTTAAGCCATTAAATTTCAAATTTGCTGGTCCACATCTCTCTGACCGACAATGTCAGAGAAAGAGCTGCAGATGTCAAACGACTGTTAATGTCTGGGCTTGAACAGTTCTGAACGAAGCAGCTGCTGCAATCGTAACCTCATCTAAGCTGTTTAATAGACAATAAAGTATTTAGCAATGTTGTTGTAGTCTTTAAATTTAGAGATTTGAGAGAAAACTCAGGCAGGCATCTCAGTCAGTTGGTGAAATTAGCTCAGAAGTATCAGGTCTCTGCAATAACTTTACAATGTGTCAAAATGTAGTTTTTGTAAGTCTCCTTGTACATATTAGGGAATATGAAAAGGATTCTGTCAGAGATAAAACCTCCAGTTCATCAGGTGCTAGCTAGCAGTGCCGTGCTCTGTCTGCTGAGGTGTTCTCTATTTCATATTAATGTCATATGCACAGTGTCTGGTTATCAGCCTCAAGTTCCTACATTTTGCTTTCTCTGTGTTTTTGACATTTAGTTTTAGTAAACTAAGTGTCAGGCTGATAGGTGAATTATAGCCTTCCTTACTGACGAAATCCTTCTAGGCATTCTAGCAAAGGTATGACACATAAGAATAGCTGAGAAAACAAAACTAAATTGAGTAAAGCAGGAAAGACAAATGTCACACAGTATCCTATGGGTTATTTCCTGCAGTTCAACTTCTTGGGTAAGTATAATACACCAATATTTTAACAATGCTGATTTCATACTTTTTTGACATCTTGCAAGATTTCTGATGTTTTTTATAAGCTTACTCAAAACTTTATTGTATTGATTAGACATGTATTTGTTCAGTTTTAAAGGAAAGAAGTAAATTTCTTTGTAATAATTTTATGCCATCTTTTGGTTCTTGCTTTCTTCTTTTTCTGATGATATTCTTTAACTTTGTGCAGTTTGAACATTTGTCCCTCTTGTTATGCTCTTTTAGAAGACTAGCATGAGGAAAACTACGAAAGTCTGGATGTTGGATGTATCAGCCCCAACGGGAGCTGGAATCTATCCATTGCTTGTGTCTGCCTCTTGTTGAATCAACAGGTCAAGTCCACAGTGGGTCTATGATAGATTGATGCTCATGTTAAAGGGAAAAAGCTGACTATTAGAATAGAAAAAAACACATTTTTCAAAGCAACATTTTGCATTCAATAGGGTATTAATGTAATCACAAATTTTTATATTCTTCTTTCATATGTTTCTGTAGTTCTTCTCTTAATCAAAACATGTTTGACAGACATGTTTAAAAGGCTATTTTGCAAAATAATTTCTGAAATTGTTCACATTTTAATGTTGTAATTTATTGAACAAAGCTTTGCTGTGAGACGCAAGACTTACTTTACATTTGTAAATAGAATATGCATAAAAAATTATGGCAACAAATTCACCTGTGACATAATTCCTGTAAGTGCATGTGAGATGATAACCCGTCTCTTACAGTTTAAATTTTCACAATTTATTTAGGAATTTAGATTTGCTATTTGGTGAATTCAAATAAAACTATGAAGTTACTAGAACTTATTTTACACGGTTAGGCTTACTCACTGTTTTGAAGACTGACTAAAATCTTCTGAACTGCAGCAAGATATTAAGTGAATGTAAATTAAATTCAAACTGGTTCCTTTTGTCACATAGTAAATTGTTCCCATTGATGTATTCCAATTCTTAGTGAATTAAAAATAATTTTGCTGAAATATTAAGTGATTCTTAATTCTGTTTTGAACAACATCTACGTTTTCTAACATGTGCTTGACTTTTTCCTTGCATGTTAGACAAAAGTTTAGAAAATCTGAACTAATTAATTAAATAGTTAATTTTGCCTTAAAACACTTAAGTTAAATGTAGTAAAATGTTTTACCGTCTGTCCATCCATCCGTCCATCCATCCATCCATCCATCCATCCATCCATCCATCCATCCATCCATCCATCCATCCATCCATCTTCTGAACCTCCAAAGACCTGTTCTGGGTCACTGATGTCTTCGTTTTTCTAGCTGCTTTGACCCACATGCAGAAATACACTCAGGAAACAGGAAAGGTTTAACAAGTTTATTATAAAATATATTTGAAAGCTGGAGAACCAGGAACTCGCCACTGTATGGAGAAGGGATCAACGTTAAGTGGCAAAAAATATTCTGGGTTGTTGATCTTGATATATTTTGCTTACAGAGGGTGATTTGGAGATCCGCCAGGGGGAAGGAGAAGAAAGATGGATGGAAACTCTGGGAGCATGTCGGGTAAGTGAATGGTCCAGGTAAACCAGTCTTACTGGCACTTGAGGTAGAGGTAGCACCAGGTGGATGATCTTGGAGGGGAGCATGGTCGAGGGTGAACCAGGTTCGTTCACAGGAAGCCTGAGGAGCCTTGAAAATCCCTGATGAGTTGAAAAGGAGACGCCGTGGATGCAGAGCAGGAGCTAAGAGAAGAGAGAGAAGGAGGAAGTTCAAACCATCTCTTCCGTTGATTATGATGGGCAATGTGAGATCGTTGGGAAACAAGTTGGATGAACTCCAAGCCCTACAAAGGACCCAGCCAGAGTACCGGGCATGCAGTATCATGTGTTTTACTGAGACATGGCTGCAGGATCATATCCCTGACTCCAGCGTCTCTCTGCCGGGCTTTTTAACCATACGAGCAGACAGAGATTTAAAGAGGAGCGGCAAATGTAAAGGAGGTGGACTGG
>JAHUTJ010059960.1:0-12221 GCA_036250325.1 Characodon lateralis
CACCTCCTGCACAACACAACTGATGGTCCCAACCCCATTTATAAGGCTTGAAATCCCACTTATTAAACCTGACAGGGCACACCTGTGAAGTGAAAACCATTTCAGGTGACCACCTCTGGAAGCTCTTCAACAGAATGCCAAGAGTGTGCGGAGCAGTAATCAAAGCAAAAGGTGGCTACTTTGAAGAACCTAGAATATAAGACATATTTTCAGTTGTTTCACACTTTTTTGTTCAGTATATAATTCCACATGTGTTAATTCATAGTTTTGATGCCTTCAGTGTGAAGCTACAATATTCATAGTCATGAAAATTAAGAAAACTCTTTGAATGTGAAGATGTGTCCAAACTTTTGGTCTGTACTGTATGTTGTCTCAATCTAAGCATTTCCTTTTCTATAATTTACATTGAATTAATATGATACATGAGGCCCAGATATTCAAATAAAAGATGGCTGGTTACATTGTATGACTGTAAATAAAGAAATATGTACCAAATTATGAGTTGCTAAACTGCCCTATTTACATGATTCTCAAATAAAAAAAATGTGGAGATACTTTAGAATGTAAAGTTGTCTTAAACATTTACCCTTTATGGTTTCTTTTCTTCCTCTGACTGTAATGTATTCATAGGACTCACAAATAAGAAAAACACAGAGGTGCCAATTAGAGACGTTTATTAGCTGATGTTTGTTTTCTCTTGGAGCTCGGACCCCGGTGAAAGACATGGATGCTGATAATGACATAAGCTTGTATGAACATCTTAGGGTTAGAATTAGAGAAGTATTTCCCCTGGGATCGTGATACTGGTGGTGGCCAGTTTAGTTGTTATCGTTTATCTGATCCTCACCTTCTATTAGTGTTTACAAGTGTTTTGTCACTGTCCATGCTCAGTTCCCCTAGTACAAGCTCTCTGACAGACATTGGGTCAAGTGGGGTATGCTAGTCTGAATAGGGGAGTTTTAAGGAGAGATTTGAAAGTGTGTAGAGATGATGTCATTTGGAGATTCAATAGCAGCTTATTCCAGAGTTTGGGAGCAGAGCAGCTAAAAGACCTGAGTCCCATGGTGAAGAGGTAGGAACGTGGCACAAAGGGAAGAGAGTCAGAAGAGGAATGAAGGGCGCACGATGGTGTGTAAACATGAAAGAAATGGGTAAGATAACCTTTGTTGGGTTCTTCTCCAGTGTTTTTCCACAGAAGGAATGTCATTCTTGAACCGGTTCCATTCGCATGCCTTAGAATTTTGGTATTTTGCTGTGCACCGATATGCGTTTTCACCTGTTTTGCAAACCAAACATGACTCATCAACAATGGGCATCACCTGTTGCAGTTTGAGCAGAATAACCAAGTATTCTGCGGTACCCGAGTTGAACCAGTGTTTGCGCTCCAGCTCTTTTATGGTCATGCTGACCGTGGGAGAATGAGGGAACTGTTTCAAGGTGATAGAAAGGCAGCAATCAAATGAATTCAATAACGTAAAAAAAACCACTTGTGACAAAGAAGATATCTGGTTGTAACAAGGAAAACCATCTCTGATGACAAACAGTAGTTTTAACCTTGAAGCAGATCAGATAAAGCAGCAGACGACCACACTGGGGGCCACTCTTGCCAGCTAACAACAGGATAGTGAGGCAGCAACTTCAGGATGTGGTGGAACAGGGGATTAGCCTTGTGGAATTGCTGCCAAAAAGTCTGCAGCAGTCACATAATGCTGTAATGTCGATATGAACCAAAATATGTGGGGAATGTTGCAAACCTCTTGGTGAATATGTGTTCCAGAATCTAAAGGGGTTCAACTTGGTACTAAAACAGTGTTTATTATACACCTTATTATGCAGTGGTCAGAGAGTATGCATTTTACTTGTTTCTATGCGACAGTATAATCATCTATGTACATGTCATGGTATGACATCTTTGGACTTGATTCGTGTTTTTGTGTTAACTGTTGCGTAGGTCTATGTTTCCCTTTATTGTTAATTAGTTCCACCTGTCCCTTCTGCCTCCCTGTCTCCTTGCCACACCTGTTCTTAGTTCCTGTGATTACCTGCCTTTGTTTTCTCTCTGTATATTGGTTGGTCTGTGTTCTTTGTTCCCTGCTGGTTCCTCTGTCACTATTCCTGGTTCTGTTTCTCTACATGTTCCGCAGTGAACTCTCATGTAAGTTTTTGTCTGGACTCTTGTGATACCTGAAGTGATTTTTTTGCTTCACCTGGAAATCGCTTAATAAAGCTGATAACTCATTTAATCATGCGGCTCCCAAGCTCTTGTCTGCGCATTGGTCCAATCCAAACACAGAACGTGACATTACGAACCAGCCAGTACCAGGACCAAACCAAGACAAACTAAAAGAGCTGAAGAAGTGGGAACGACAACAGAAGGAGGAATTGAAGAAAATGTATGTTGAAGAGGTAGAGATAGTACCTTCACCCATGTTGCTCCAGGAAATGGAGGAGGCTGAAAGACCAAAGGAGGGTCCCGTGGGCAGGCTGCCTCCACTTCCTTGCCTAGTTCCGGAGGAGCGCATGCGCGTGGGCGGGCTGCCTCCACAACCTCGCCATGCTCCGGAGGAGCCCGTGGGCGGGCTACCTCCACAACCAGGTCCTGAGCGCCTCTTGGTTCTTCTTTGGGGGGTGCTCCTGGCTTTACAGCCTGACTCAGGGCCTGACACACTACATGCCACACCTCAGCCTGACACACACCAGTCTGCTACACCTCAGCCTGACACACACCAACCTGCTACCCCTCAGCCTGACACACACCAACCTGCTACCCCTCAGCCTGACACACACCAACCTGCTACACCTCAGCCTGACACACCCCAGCCTACTACACCTCAGGCTGACACACTACATGCCACACTACAGCCAGACTCACCACAGCTTGTCTCCAAGCCAGACACACCACAGCTTGTCTCCAAGCCTGACACACCACAGCCAGACACCCAGCCTGACACACCAGAGCCTGACACCCACCATGACACACCAGAGCCTGACTCCAGTTCCCCAGGGTTCCTGCCTGGGTCCAAGCCGGAAGCCAGGTCCAAGCCTTGGCGGGCCCTGCCTGGGTCCAAGCGTCCGCCGCGGTCCTCGCCACGTCGCAGACCGCCTGACTCTTCGCTTCATGGGTTCCTCTGGCCACGCTGCCAGCCTCCTAGACTCTTGCATCTCTGTCGCTGCCGGCCACCTAGACGCCTGCATCTCTATTGCCGCTGGCCTCCTAGACGCCTGCATCTCTGTTGCCGCTGGCCTCCTAGACGCCTGCATCTCTGTCGCCACCGGCCTCCACACAGCCTGCATCTCCACTGCCGGCCTCATAGACTTGGATACTCTGGAAGCCCTACTGGGTTGTTTTGTCTTTGGACTCAGCATGGTGAGTAAACATAACAATAAGAAAATCAAAATAATGATGACCATGAAATGAGGTTCATTTAAATATTTTGATGCTGTGTGACAATTAATTTAATTTTGATACATTTCATCATCATAACTTACGCATTTCTTAATCCAGTCTAAATTCTGTCCCTTAATTACTAGGAGCTCAATTGGTATTGTTTTTTTTATTTTTGTAACAACCAAACACAGCTCGTAGAAGAAAGCGTAACACCTTGCAACCACATCAACCACATCTCACCTCAACCACATCTTAGAAATGTCTGTTGTCTCCTTGTCAATCAAAGTCACTCTCAGCAGTGAGCTGAATCACTCTTAAGCTGATACTCCTCAGCAGAATATTTTACGCTAAGATAGGATCTCTCTGAGAGGACTCTCAGAATATTTGTTAATACTGGCCCAGCCATTTACATTTAGAAGAGGTTTATGTGAGTGACAACAGCTGCATTTTCCTTAAAGTCGGATCCAATGTTGATCCTTATTCTACTAAATAAAGTCAGAAAACGGATTATTAATAAGCCAGCAGTTATGAGTTTTTCTATGTAATTTCAGAGCAATCTTGTTCATAGTAATGATCCTAACACCTTCATTCTATCCCTTAACAGTGTTGCTCTATTTCATATATAGTGCCTTCAGTTAAACAATGTTTTGTTTATCACAAGAAGGAACATGCCTTGGAATAATGATATCTATAGTTTCAAAATCAAATAATATTTTTCCTGAAAAGTCATTAAACTGAAAAAAACAACAAAGTTGGAAGTTCAAAGTTTACACTTAAAGAACCTGCTTACTCTGCTCTCCTTATTTCCTCAATCAAAAGCAATTCAAATGTTTTTTGTGATGCAATAATTGAGGCAGTTTGTCCTACTACCTCCTCATGGCTGTATTCTGTAGGTAACATCAGTAGGTAACAAAACTGTAACTTTAAAACCAGAGTTTTGATCACAACAGGATTTAGACTTGATTCATGGTTTTTGTTGCTCCTTTGTAAAAATGATGGCAACCACATAACCTGTTTTAACACACCCACAGAGTCAATCTCCAATGTAGCTGTAACTCCGCAAGGTGTGGACTTCAAGTTCCACAGGCCTGTAGTCTGTTCTGCTCCTCCTCTAGGTCGTCTCTCTTTTCTCTGAATGAATGGCAGCTCTGAGGTTACAGTCAGTAATGGAGTTCAGATCACTGATGGAGGATCCACTCTGACTTTTGTCAGTGTATCCCGCTATGACCATGGAACATCAGTGGGCATCAGTGATCCAGTTAGAGTCTTCATCATTTGAGAGAATTGAAACAATTAACAATGAACAAATGATGCATACAAAATATAAAAAGATTTTTCCATTTAAAAAGCCTAACGCCAGATGGTGCAGCACACAGCTAGCCTTCAATTAGAAAAAATTTAAGGGTTCCTTTCTTTCTGTTTCCTACTCCTTTAGATGGCCCAGAGTGCACATTTCTGGAAGTGTTTCCATCACAAGAATTTAATGAGGAAGGAATGGAGATCCACCTGTCCTGCTCAGCTAAGTCTAGACCTCCAGCTGAATTGAAATATTTCTGAGTGGAATCCAGATTTCTACAGGACCGCATCTTAACCTGACATTCAGACAAATCATAGTGGGGTCTACCAGTGTCAGGCCATTAACAGCAAAACGTCAGGCTATCAAAATTCTGACTGTTTTTGTATAAATGTTTCTGGTAAGTCTGAATACAGTATGTGTTGTTTTGGAAAGTGTATTTTATTTAACTGACGGGCCTCACAGTATTTGAACAAAATTTAAATGTTTGAGATTTTATAAATGCTAATACTAACATAAACAAAAGAATAGGATAAAAAAAAATTATGCAAAGAAATACAATAAAAAAGCATCTGGTATAGTTCCAACTCGAGATCGACCAATACAGGTTTTTTAAGGCCAATATTAATACAGATTATTTTGACATCGGTCTAGCTGATACCCAATATGCGCAGCCGAGTTTTTTGGGCTGATTCTTGAGGCCGATATTCCTTTTTCTACCTCCATTTACATTAGAGAAATGACACAATAATAACAAATGCTAGACAAGTCTCAGTTTAAACAAAAAGAAACATTTATTAACAAAACAAAACATATTAACAATTCATAGCAAACAATGTAGAACATTTAAATATATAAAAATAAAAACAAATGTTTATCCTTGAACCGCCACCTTAACGTGGTGGAGGGGTTTGAGTGCTTGGATGATCCTAGAGGCTATGTTGTCTGGGGCTTAAATGCCCCTGGTAGGGTCTCCCATGGCAAACAGGCTCAGGGTGACGGGTCAGACAAAGAGCGGTTCAAGACACCTTTATGAGGACCAAAAAATCGAGGCACATGACGTCGCCCGGTACAGCGGAGCCGGGGTGCCAGGCCTAGGGTCGGGACTCGTCTGAGAGCGCCCGGTGGCCGGGTTGCTTCTCACGGGACCCGGCCAGGCCAAGCCCACCACCTGCAGGGGGAACCATGAGGGACTCCTCCTCTGATGAGAATGACACCATCAGTATTGACTCTCGTATATTCTCTCAACTTCCAGCAAATGCTCTACTTTCCAAAAATGAAAAGTTATTGTGGTCTGTCTCCCCACCTTAACACAGGGTAGATTTGGTGATGCTAATATTAAAATGGCTCCAGACCCCACCAGCCATGTCCAAGAAATACTGAAAAATGTTTTTTTTTCATTATTATCATGGATAAAGCTATGTAACAAAGTATTCTGACATGTCGAAAAGTGGGTAATTGAGTGACTACCTGATGATTTATTTTGAGGTAAGTGAAACACTGTATATTTACCACAGCTGCTGAATCACACAATTCAACGAGTATAGTAGACTCAAACTATGGTATCTAAATGTTCGTTTGTTTTGTTTAATATGTCGATTGTTTCACAATGTCATTCTCAATAAATAGACAGACACATAGTTTTTTGTTAAAGATTGACGAGTTCATTTTGTTCCATGTTCTGACCCACAGCACGTGTTTCCAATGTTGCTGTGAAATCAAACTACACAGACTTGATAAAGTTCAGCAGTTCTGTCAGTCTCTTTTGTTCTGCATCTGGATTTTCCCCTGATTTCCTCTGGATGAACAGCAGCTCTGAGGTTACAGTCAGTGACAGAGTTCAGATCACTGATGGAGGATCCACTCTGACTATAATCAATGTTACATGCTCTGATCTGGATCTACAGAAGCGTCATGTGTTCAGTTACTTCATTGAAGACTTCAATGATCCAGTAAACCTTTCCATTAATTGTAAGTTTCTGTGTAATTTGACTGTTGCACATTTCTCTCCTGCTTCAAATTTGCATGAATATTTAAAGCAGAAAATTTCATTTTTACAACTATACGGTTGTTGTTTTGTGTTTTTGATTTTTTTACATACTCTACACATTGCAGATGGGCCAGAAAAGGTATCATTTATGATATCACCAGCTGAAAAACGACCATTACAAGTATGCATGTAAATTTGAAACTTCAGCTTTCAGTGAAGGAGTTTCATGCCGGGAAAGCTTTTTTTTTTATTTTGCAATGTATGTTGTTGTTTTTTTTATATATATATATATTCTAAAATTTACAGATGGGCCAGAAAAAGTAAAACTGTTCAGCTTTCCATCTCAAGAATACTTTGAGTGTCAGACATCAGATTGTTCTGCTCAGCTGACTCCAGACCTGCTGCCATGTTTCAATGGTTTCTTAATGGAAAGCTTCTGCCTGATTCTGGATCATCCCTTTGGCTCATATATGTTAAAATGGATAATTGTGGAAACTACAGCTGCCAGGCCTTTAACAGTAAGACTTTGAGATATCAAACATCTCAGCCTGTAGTCATCTCTGTAGTAGGTAAGACTGAATAATAGGTTTGGTACAGTTATGAGCATCTTTAAATACTTTGTATACAATTGGAGTGGAAACACAAACAACAGTAGAAGAGGAAATTAACTTTATACATAACATTTAAATGTTTAATTAATTTAAATATTAAGTTTACTGATCTTCAACTCAAGGTTTTTTTTATACATTTATAAGAAACATTATTGCCTGTAATAATGTTTGACTCTGATCTTAACTGGTAAAATACAAACTCTGCAAGTCATTTTGCAGATGTGTTCTTTTAGAAATGTGATTTTACAGAAACACTAATAATTTTCGGTGAACCGCCTTTATTTTCACAATATGAACATGGAGGTCTCTCGGGCGGTGCCATTGTTGGAATTGTAATGGGATGGTTAATAGTTTTTGTTGCAGGGGCCACTGGAGGCTTCTTTATTTACAAAAAACACTGTGAATGTCCTAAAAACATGTTTTACAGTGTCTTTTTTCCTGGTCAAACCACATTCTAGCTGTTATGATTTGGGGTTGTTTGGGGTTTCAGGTTTTTTCTTTATATGTTCTTCACAGCTCAAGTTTTGAATCATGCTTCTGTTTATTATTTTCCTGTTTATGTTTTGGTTTCATGTTTTTCTAGTTCTAGTTATAGTTTGTTTCCTTGGATTTGCATTCTGTTCAAGCCATGTTTTGCTCCTGTCACATTGTGTTCTCTGTTAATCAACTTTATTCGGTTCACCTGCACCTAGTTAATCTGTCTTGCTTCACCTGGTTCACACTCCATTTATACACACCTGTTCTGTTTACACATTGTGGAAACATTTCTCAGATCATGTCTTGTTGTTCAGTTCATGTCACCTGTTCATCATGCCTAGCCTGTCTTGCCAACCTGCCCATGTCTGTTTTTGCAGTCACCTCCTGTGAGTGAGTTTTTGTTATTAAATATCTTTGTTATTTTATCATGTTATCATGTTATTTTTATTTTTCCATCTTTAAAAAAATGTCCAACCTAAACCAAATTCAGCTGCAACAAGAAAGTATGCACATGTCATCCATCACAGGAATGAACAGCAGGAACAGTAAATGGAAAAGTAAATTATTAATAATTAAGGCATTTCAAGAAAACTTCAATTGATTTAATCTATCTAATTTTAATTAGCAGGAAACTAAAGCTTCATAGCAAGCTCACAGTACAGAGCATCACATATTTAATATAAAACCAACACTTGATTTATTTCTTGATTTTATAGGAAAAGCATTATGAAATTTAGAAACTTAGAGTACGTCTTTCTAGGTTGTATCTTAGAATAACAGATACTGTATTTTTCCACAAAATGAGTTACTATACTTCATCAACTTTATTTAAATGTTTTACATGATTAAAATTAACCACATTTTAAAATGTTTTTTTTCTATCACTAAACATGTTGGTCTTTAAAAACTGCAGGAAAAAAAGTGTCTGTTTTTTCAAATTTAGAAAGTACATATGAAACCAAAATTTCTGAAAGGTAGAGATAAAATCAGCACCTTTCTGCATTTTAAGGGTGAGTTGGAACTTTTGCTATGTCAGTATTTATTACACATTATAAAGTTAACCTTCATTATAATCAGTTTTTGCCTTGTCCTTATTCTGCAGATGACCAGACAACAAGAAATATGAAACTACATATTTCTGTTTTATTGAATTCCTTTAGCTTAAACGTACACATTTTTCTCTTGTGTGTTCACTTGTTATAAGTGAACACACAAAGAGTTTTTGGCAATTTATTTAACAGTAATTTGAGAAGAAAGAGGGTAAAAAGAGAAGGGGAAGATGTGCCTCAAATGGCCCGAGACCCAGATCCTAACCCAGGGTAACCGTGTTGTGGACAATAGCCTCTGCACATGGTGCAGGTCTAGCTTTAGAAGAAATGTACTCTTTTTATTATGATATCAATTCATATTAAGACAAACATAATTTACATGCAATCAAGAAATAATGACACAATAATTATTCACCTCACTGGAGTAAAACTAAAGCATAATAATTCTTCAGCATATCTTAAATATTTCAATAACAACACTTTTTTATTAATATTAAATGCCATATTATAATAGTGCCTAATATGTGTTATGACTGTTTATTATGAAACATTGAGTACATTGTTGGAAACAGCTGTACAAAATACTTAAACTTCAACAAAAATATGGAAGCCTCATATTAAATGGTCTCATGGAACAAATATGAATGAATGAATGGTTAAATAGAAACTAGGCAAGAATAACATTGTTTTCATCTCACAGATCAGGCAATAATTTTGTCTAATGTTATGGTTATTGTACAACTTGTCTGTGAAAGGAGACCCACCTTTTTTGTTCTCAAAAGCTGCAAATTATTTCCCTCTTGTGGTTAAAATATGTCTGTGCATCAGATTTGCAAAAACTCTAGTATAGCATTCCATACAAAGAAACATTCAGTCAAAGCAGCCAGTTATGAGAGTGAGGGATAAAACCAATCCTAGAAATAATTATAGAAAATGGTTTGAGACAGGAAACAGTTATGTAACTTTTTATTGAAAAATGGAATTTTTCAAAACAATTAAATTGAACCATTCATATAAAAATTTCAGACTCAATTATAATAATCAAATCAGCTTCACAATTAAGACAAAATGATCCAGCGATTAAATATGTTTTACTTTTTTTTTAAAAGCCTTGTTTGAGTGCATCTTTGGCTTGGCCCCTTTCAGGAGGTAGCCTCAGTTTGACTCCAGGATTCAGCATGAAATTGCTAAAAAAAAAAAAGAAAAAAAAAAAGGTAAACAACAAAGGAGAATTTGATGGAACAATATCTGTTCCTGCATAGCCTGGGATTTAGTGCATGTAAATCCTGCACTGAGTTTCAATCTCAGTGCTTCAGCACAACCATTTCAAGGGCCGATATGGAACCAAAGTAGACATGTAGTTCGGAGTAGAGCTGTTCAGGTGCAGTCAGAAACAAAAAACAGTTCAGGCGGGCGACCAGGAGGTTGTCCCCAGCAGGCACAGAGTTCAGGCGGGCGACCGGACCTGCACCACAGAGTTCTGCGGCAAAGTAGCCATCGAAGAGGCCGACAATCCGGAGGTCTGCGGCGAAGTAGCCAGCGAAGAGGCCGACGATCCGGAGGCCGGCGGCGACAGGGATGCAGGCGTCTAGGAGGCCGGCGGCGACAGGGATGCAGGCGTCTAGGAGGCCGGCGGCACAGCAGCCAGCGGCGAGGATGCAGGCTGCCCGGAGGCCGGCAACGGAGATGCCCGGAAAGCCCACGAAGCGAGGAGTCAGGCGGTCTGCGACGTGGAAGCGGGTGCCTCGGAGGTCTGTGGCAAAGCCAGAACCGCAGCGAAGACTTGGGCCTAGGCAGTTCCGCAGAGGCTTGGGCCTGGCGTCTGGCTTTGGTGTGTCTAGCTGTGGCGTGTCTGGATCTGGTATGTCAGTCGTACTGTCAGTGGGTCCTGGAGCCAAGATCTGAGGTGGTCCGTCCTCGGACCCCTCAGGAAACTCAGGAACTAGGATGAGAGGCGGCTCTCCTTTGAACCCTTCTCTGGACTCTGGGATCTGTAGCTTGGCAGCGTGCTGAGGGTCCAGAGGCTTGGCAGCAGCCTGTGAGTTCAGAGGCTTGGCAGCAGCCTGTGAGTCCAGAGGCTTGGCAGCAGGCTGCGAGTCCAGAGGCTTGGCAGCAGGCTGAGAGTCCAGAGGCTTGGCAGCAGACTGTGAGTCCAGAGGCTTGGCTGCAGGCTGTGTGTCCAGAGGCTTGGCAGCAGGCTGAGAGTCCAGAGGCTTGGCAGCAGACTGTGAGTCCAGAGGCTTGGCTGCAGGCTGTGTGTCCAGAGGCTTGGCAGCAGGCTGTGAGTCCACAGGCTTGGCAGCAGACTGTGAGTCCAGAGGCTTGGCAGCAGGCTGTGAGTCCAGAGGCTTGGCAGCAGGCTGCGGGTCCAGAGGCTTGGCTGCAGGCTGCGAGTCCAGAGGCTTGGCAGCAGACTGTGAGTCCAGAGGCCTGGCTGCAGGCTGTGTGTCCAGAGGCTTGGCAGCAGGCTGTGAGTCCAGAGGCTTGGCAGCAGACTGTGAGTCCAGAGGCTTGGCAGCAGGCTGCGAGTCCAGAGGCTTGGCAGCAGGCTGCGAGTCCAGAGGCTTGGCAGCAGGCTGCGAGTCCAGAGGCTTGGCTGCAGGCTGCGAGTCCAGAGGCTTGGCTGCAGACTGCGAGTCCAGAGGCTTGGCTGCAGGCTGCGAGTCCAGAGGCTTGGCTGCAGGCTGCGAGTCCAGAGGCTTGGCTGCATGCTGCGAGTCCAGAGGCTTGGCTGCATGCTGTGGTTCATGCAGCTTGACGGCAGTCGGCTGTGGCTCAGAATCCTTGGAGCTCTGTGCTGCTCTAACGGCCACAAGAAGAGGGTCAAAAGGACCTCCAGCAGAAAGAGGAGCTGGAGCGTCGAGCCATTCCTCCGCAATGAATTCAGCCTGAAGAACAGAGTGCACCAGATTCAGATTCTCTGGATGATCCATTAAGTGAAGTACGAAATCACAGCAACGTCCCTTCATGAAATCCTCTTTCATTTTCTCCAGCCTGGCTTGAACCCAATTCAGGGCTGGAGGCTGCACCGGCGACTGGTGACCTGCAGAGGGCGCTGGGTGACAACCCACCAACTCCGGGGAAAGCAGCTGCGAGCAGTTGTAGCAATACTGAGCATAAACAGGGGTAGTGAACGAGGAATAGTGACGGAGGAACCAGCGGGGAACAAAGAACACAGACCAACAAATGTCCACTCTCTCAACAACAAGATGGACGAGCTGCTTCTTCTCACCGGTAAAAACTCAGATCTCCGCGGGTCAGCGGTTCTCTGCTTCACCGAGACTTGGCTGAGTAAAAACATCCCGGACCGCGCACTGCTGCTGCCGGACTTCCAGCTGCTCAGAGCGGATCGCAGCGCGGAGCTATCGGGGAAGAAGCGAGGAGGCGGAATCTGCTTTTATATAAATGAAGG
>JAHUTJ010059962.1:0-12212 GCA_036250325.1 Characodon lateralis
TGGACTAAAACTGGGAGCTGGTTCCACAGGAGAGGAGCCTGATAACTAAAGGATCTGCCTCCCATTCTACTTCTAGAGACTCTAGGAACCACCAGTAAACCTGCAGTCTCAGAACAAAGTGCTCTGTTAGGAACATATGGAACAATCAGATCTCTGATGTATGATGGAGCTAAATCATTAAAGGCCTTTATATGTGAGGAGGAGAATTTTAAATTCTATTCTGGATTTGCCTCCCTAATGAAACATTTGTATTTCTACTTTAAATTGAGTGAATCTGTAATTGTTGTTTGATAGTATGTCTTGATGATTCCTTCTTGACAATCTTGGATTATATGGGATGACAGAGGATTAGGACCAGTCTAAGAGATAATATTACGAGAATAAAGTCATAATATTTATGACAACAAAGAAGTGCAGTTTTCAATGCATACTTCATAAGGAAAATGAGGAAATACTTAATCTTTTAGCACAGCAGCATTACATTATTACCAGTTTCATTACTTTGAATTGATAGTGCAAATGACCTGAAAGAAATAAGCTTGCTTTGTGGAAGAAGCCTATCTCCAGGTGTCATAAGGCAAGAGGCAGGGTCCACACACAGGACAAACATGCATGCACACACACACTTCTGCGTAAGGGCAATATAACGTAATCAATTGACGTCACAGTCATGTTTTTGGACTGTGGGAAGAAGTTGGAGTACCTGTAGAGAACACGCATGCAGGTGGAGAACATGCAAACTCCATGCTGAAAGACCCCAGACTGGGATTTAAACCCAGGACCTTCTCTCTGCAAGGCAACAGTGCAACCAACTGCGCCACCTTTGGGGCATTCCAGAATAGTTCAATGACAACAGTAAAAACATTGATTAAAAATAATTGATTAAAATAAAAAAAAACATTACAAAATAAATTGAAAACAATAACTAAAAAGATAAAATAATAATGATGTAAATAAAATGAAATAATAATGATGATGCTAATGATAATTGTAAATGCGTAGAGCAGCAGGAATAATAATCGGACACTGATAGTAAGTAACATGATCATATTCGTCATCCAGCATATTTTGTTTTCACACTAGTTCGTTTACTTCCTGTTTGTAAAGCAAATCAAATGAAAGGCACTGAAAAGTCAGGTGTGACGAAAACTGTAAAATCAAAAAATGTCAAGTTCAGTTCATGTAGTAAAGATGCATTTCTTCCAGACTTAACTGAAACGTGACTTGATTGTTTTCTGTTTCTCTCACTGCAGTGTGGACGCCACCAAAGAGACGGGTCGAATGGGCAGGCTGATAAACCACAGTAAAAACGGGAACTGCCAAACTAAACTCCACGACATCAACGGAGTCCCTCACCTCATCCTCGTCGCCTCTCGAGGGATCGACAAAGGCGAGGAGTTGCTTTACGACTATGGGGACCGCAGTAAAGCCTCCATCGCCGCTCACCCCTGGCTCAAATACTGACAGGAAGCGGTCAGCAACACTTGTGTTTCTTATAGCTAGTGGACATGATGCCTTAGAAACAGAATGTGTACCTCTTTTGTTGCCGTAACAGGGAAGCTGGGTGGTGTCAGTTAATGGGGTGGGGGTTGACCGGGTTCCTATTGCATTCTGATTAAGGGCCTGTGTACTTTTATTTATATGTGTCTCTGAAACATTCTGGTTGTTTTGCAGCACATTTCTTTTGTACATCTTGTTCTCCCTGAAGACCAATGCCTCTACAGCATGCAGGTGGTAGTTAATGCTCAGCATTTTTTATAATACTTTTTTTATTTTTTCGCCCTAGATACCTTAACAATACTTCCCTGAAAGGCTTTTCAGCCCCCTTCGGATCAACAAGCACCAGTAGATCTAAGTAAAAATGTCTTTTTAGGAGAAAATATATTCTGCTCAAGTGGACTTCAGTCATGGAAACCATCTGTCGCTGTTAGTGGGCATGTAAAGGTTGACCACACTCCTGGTTCAGTTGGCATCTTGGAGGCTTTTATCACCAAAAAGAAAACACAACCATGTTTTCAAACTTGGTGAAAAGTCGAAATGTGAAGCAAACTTGTTCAACATGCATACTCTGAAATAACAAGTATGAATGTATATTTTTGCTTTTTGTTTTTAGATAATGTATTTTTTAATATTAATGACGAGGCTTACATTTGAATTTATCAATGTTAAAGTAATATAAAGGTGTCTGCAGAATTTCCTGCTGTAACTGCTCGAATACAAGTGTGTGTTAAGATTTGTTGGATTAAATATCTTCACATCTTTAGCTGATACTGTTGCCACATCCTTAACTGAATACTGTAGCAGACGCTCTACCATTATTAGTTATTTTCTAGTTGCAGAGCCAAACAGGGACACTGTAGGCAGATTATGAAAGTATTCACATTAACTTTAATGTCTTTTGTTAGGATTTATGTGATAAATTCTGACTCCAGCTGCAAGCTGCAAGTACTTTGGGGTATGTCTCTACCAGCTATGCAGATCAAAGGCCAAGCTCTTTAGGTTTGGATGAAGTAAACTCTGAGTAGCTCATTTTTAAAGTCTTGCCTAAGATTTAGAACAAAATTTGGTTCTGCACTTTAACTGGGCCATTCAGATGAATATTCTTTCATCTAAACCGTTCCATTGTCCTCTGTAGATGTACGTTTTAGGTTGTTGTCCTGCTGATGTGTGGTAGCTGTCTCTTCTAGGATTGCCTTTTATTTAGCTCCAACCATCTTTCCATCAACTCTGACCAGGTTCCCCATCTCTACTGCTGTCTCAGCAGCCCCATAGCATGACGCTCCCACCACCATGCTTCACCCTGTACATGGTGTGCTCAGGGTGGTGTGCAGTGTTAGTTTTTTTCACAGCATTTTGCTTTTAGGGCAAAACATTAAACTTTGGTTTCACTGACTGGAGCACCTTCTTCCACATGTTTGCAGTCTGTGAAGGTTAGAGGGGTATCAATACTTTTCCAAGGTGCTGTGATATTGTCCACATGGTTTTTTTTTTGTTTGACTCCGTTTGCTATGATATATGAGGAGGGAGACATTAACTGGAAACAGAATCATCAGTTTTTGATCTGGACCTTAAACAAAATGGGACAAATGAGTTTTATAGAGGACACATTTGGTTTTAATGACTAAAAGTTATTGGCTCATTGAGTGTTGAAGGTACTGAAGTTGAAGCGTTCAGAGTCCTTTTCTTGTTTGAAGAGACGACTGCCAGCAGTGAAACTAAACTATACGACAGAAAACACTCCCAAGTCAAGTTAAGTGTTGCTACTAAAAGCATGTTGGAAACTTTCCCACGGGGAAGAAGCAATAGGAAGACTTTCACGAGTTAAAAAAAGCTGGTACAAATAAATCGAATCAAATACAAATAAAACTACAACAATTAAAAATTTGATTAATACAGTCAGTGTGAGATAAAAGCTCCATGGATTTATATGTGGGGTGTTCCTGATGTGTAGATTTTCATCTGACCTTGCTATTCTACATGCAGATCTTTAGTAAGGAAATGTATATAACAGGTTGTTATGTTAGCACTAATTTACTGTCAGTGTCAAATTAGTGCTGATCTTGATTTAACTTCTTGAAAGTTAAATCCATAGATAATCTAACAGCTGCTTTGTTTAGTATTGTCTTTTCACTTTGGAAATATAAAACTGCTATTATTATGGTACACCGTTTTCTCAAATATCAGCCCATTCTGGGTTTCTCTTCCCCACATACGTATGTATTTAGAAAACACATTAAATGTCATTTGAAATATTTAAATGAATCAATAATTCCTCCTGGTTGATGGCTGAACTCAATAGGAAATGTTAATCTGAATTATAAAGAAGTTTGAAATGATGAGACTGACTATAATGTCAGTTTTGGATACCGTCAACTCAGACATCAAGAACAAAACTGTTTTATAATTATTTATTAAACTAAAAGGTCTCCAGTTTTAGGCAAATTAAACTCACTGAGGGAAACGTTGCAGGTTTTAGGGTTCCGATATTTCTAGCTACAGATTAGGTCACATTTGAGGAGTACTGAAAAAACTGTGGGTGTATATGTTACATACAAATTGGTCAGTCAACAAAGCCATTGTTATGGTTTGGAAAGCTACTCATTGGCTAATTAAAATGAACAGCAGTTTTCTGCAGGATGCTGCATTTTTCTTAGCTTTCCCTCCTTCTAACTCGTCGATTATTGCTTCAGTGGTACTGCTATTATTATTGGTGTGGATCTTTAACTTGGGTAGACCCCAGGACTCTTTCTTAAAGGACATTTTTGAAGATCAAGCTATTATTTTCTCTAGTAAGCTCAGCCATTCTTTCTCATTCTAGCTACACACAGCCTAGCATAATATTGTCTTTCTTTGCCAACTGAACAGAAACTGAGTTTAGCAGTTAACTGTAAGTAAAATGCAAAATCAAACTACTATTTTACTAAAAGAATCAACTTGGGCCACTAAAGGAAATCTAATCTTACAAGAATTTTACCTAGTTAGCTTCAAAAAAGCTAACTTTACTTTTATTTGTACAAATTCAGTAAATAACTTTGGAATATGAGGAAATATGTGATTTGAAAGACTTTAACACTTAAAAAATATTTGAGTTGTAACTTCGTAGCATTCAGGTTTGTTAGATGTGTTTTCTATATGAAATTGAAGATTCAACTTTTACATCGTTTTTCCTGACAAATGTTAAATTTATGACGATTCAATTTTAGCTAAAGGACAAGTTGGAAAAAAATTCTTAAGTTTGGCGTTTATCTCTAGTAGTAGTTTGATAGCTCATACAGGAAGCCGTTCTTGTATTAGCGATAACTTTATTCAAAGATCTTCTCTGTTTCTGTCACTTTTATAAAATAAATTCAAATTACATCCATTTATTCTTACTTTTTTATCTTATATATATATATATATCTATAGATATATATATAGATATATATATATCTATATAGATATATATATCTTTAACAGTGTTCAGCCAACGTTGCAGTTTCTAATTCATGGTTAATTTCCACTGAACCAAACTATCCACACTAGGAGGCCTGTCCAGAAATTTCAAGAAACTGTCATTTCCTGTGTAAACATAACTTATATTTCAGTCGGATTAATGCTTGTGTAAAATGTTTTAATATGAATCTTTTTAAGCAAATACATGTTTTCATTTTTGTAAAATATGGAACAGATGCAATAAATACCTTAAGGGGGATAACTGATCTTTTTCACAGTTTTAGGACAGGATTTTTGTTGTAGTGCTGGAGAAATCTTAATGCTGGGGTTTAAGTATTCATAAATAAAGATTGAATATGCAAATAAAAGGACTGGTGCACCTGGTTTGTTCTCAGGGGAGAAATAAATGTTTTCAATGGATGCAGTTTGGATGAAGAGTACTTCAAGCATAAAGTTGTTTTAGTACAACTGTGGGGGAACTGACTTCACCAGTTGCCCATTCTAATAAATATATCTTCTAAATTATTGTCAAAAACACTAGACCTCTTACTCATGTTTTTAAGATTTCTGAATCTGTTGATGTTCTTGCTGTGTGCCTGCACCCGCAGGGAGAGCGAGACTTTGGGACAATGTCCTTGTGACAGGAAGGGCAGCAAATAAGCCATTTCTGTTTAAGAAAAACATCAAAAACGGACTGAAATAGCAGGAAGTACAAGGAAGGGCTTCAAAGTGGCGCACAGAGGAACTTTCTAAACGATCCACCCACAGTTTGGTCAAGATCTGTGTATTTTCCTGCTTATTGAAGCACAATGCTGTGGAAAAAATGTATTTCTAAAAATAAAAAAACAAAGCCCTGACATTGACATTTTGAATTTAAGACCAAGAAACTCCCCAGATCTTAACCACACTAGGAAAATGAGGTCAGTTCTCATAAAGTAAACGCTTGAATTTGAAGCAAGTTGAATTGTAAAGATTTATGCTTTAAAGCAACGTGTAATGTGACTTGACTAAACATCCTACTGAACTTATAGATATACCAAAATTATTACAAGAAACAGTTTTTAAAGGTGTGATGTTTTGGATGTTCTGCCTTCTAGTGGCCCAAATAAGCAGCAATTTTAACAAATTCTTTTAGCTCACCCTCATCTTGTAAGCAAAACAATTGATAATGGAAGTGCAGAGCCAGAAAATGAAGCCTGGCATATTTTATGATGAATATAAATAAAATAAATATAACTTTAGGTTTCAGAAGTAGATACTTCCAGATCTCACCCTCTAGCTACGAATATGAAACTGATCAAATTTAAAGTAAAAAGAAAAGATAAATCATATCTTGAAGACAATCATATTTTACTCCATGTAAATAGAAAAACAAAATAAAAATCAGCATGTACAATCAAATAAACAAGCATAACACTTTTTACATGTTAATGACTTTTATTACTGAGGAAGCAGGTTTGAATTTCAGCCGTGATGCTTTTATTACATCTCAATCATTTCAGATTACAGACACGATAGAAGAGAAACATCAAGCTGCTTTGTCTGGATTTCCCTTTAATTCTCTGACTGTTTCAAACACTTCATGCCTGAATCCTGCAGATCCCTCTGCTGTCCACACACCATCCACCATGTGGGAATATCTTTCCTGGCATAATTATGTGAAAAATAAAGTTTTTAACCACACACACACACACACACACACTTGCTTTTATCACCATGTCCTTGCTAGAGCATTCTTGTTCTTCTACGATAATTTATTCCAGATGAAGATAAAGTGCTATTACTATTAAAACACACACAGCTTCTTATTGCAGCTGATGAAGCAGAAACTATGAAAACGTATGAAAAATATAAACCAAACTTTAACTTTACTGATGTTTCTTAGAAGCCGCCTTCTGAGCAATCTACTGTATGAATTTGACAGATGTTTGTACTGGAGGCCTTCCAGAAAATATGGTCTAAAACACAATAGATTTGAACTTTGAATATTAGCACTGCCTTCCATGTAGGGGCATCTATTTTTAAATAACTAAGTCTACCATGAAGATCCAAACATCTGCAGGAAATCATGAAATACAGCAGACATGAAACAAGCAGTTTTGGTTTAACCGGCTAATGTCATACTTATTAATTAAATGGCGGCTTGCACGTTGGCAGCATACACTGTTACTGATTTGGCATCATTAAAATTGCAGAAATATATTAGTGGAGGATTATTGTTCAGATATCGGTAGCAGAAAGTTAATTTCCTGATGGGTCAAAAAAAGGAAACATTTTGTCATGGAATCCCATTTCTGCCAAGAAAACCATAACATCATAAATTCTTAATCTCTTTTATAAAAGTTATATGGTGCTAACTCAGAAATATTCATAAAATAATTCTATAACAAAGCTACAGTGATTGTGTCAGAATGGTCAGATGCACCAGTGACAGTCTTGTAGTGTACCAAGGTAAAATCATGGTCAGCGGGTAAGTTAATGTTCTGGTAAACTAAAAACTAGAGACGTTCCGATGCCATCTAAATCACAGTATTTTTAAACAATCTGTATGAGAGTCTGCAGCCAAAACTTAATATGGCTGTTGTTGAACTCTCATTTATTGCACAGCTGTGTTTTCCCTCATCAGTTTTCTTTTTAACTCGGCTTAATGAAACGTTTCCACAGCCAGACTCTGCACATGGCTTTGTTGATCTAACCAACTGGACTTTCTCTAACAACCAAGGTCTCCTTCATCGTTTGCAATGAGATTCACAATTAAAGAAAGACCGTATTGGCTGCTGCAGCTCCCTGTCCGTCTGTGTCATGTGACCGACTCATAAAGCTGCTGGTTTGGATGAAACCTGCGAAGAGCACACCTGAGAAACTGGTCCTTCAATGGCTTTTCCAGAGGTTTTGTCTATCGGTTCAAACTGCTCTGCATGAAAACACTGTCGGCTAAAGCTAGACATGATCTGTTGCCATCGAGAAAGCCAGATACTGCAGCGTCCAGAAAGTCAATGGTAAAAGTTAAATGGGACACAATCTCAACACTAATGCACACCATGTAACACTGATTAAATGCAGCATCTTAATTTACTGCATAGATTTCCTGAAGCATCTGACTGGGACTCCATCTAGGGAAAAGCCTGCTCTTATATGAATAAATATTCCTGATTGGGACATCTTTACTAAAAACTGTAATGTAATAAATAAATGTTCTCAGTCATTCAATATCACTGGACAAGATTTAATATCCTGTTAAAAGTTCTTTTAGTGACTTTTAAAAATCACAAATAGGTAAAACAAGTTAGTCATGCTTTATTTCAACCCCTTTATGCTATAAACTGGTGGTTTATGTTTAATGAGTTAATTGTCAGTTGTTAGGGTTATTTTTAAGTTATAAAAGTAATCGGTCCTGTTTTTTAGCTACTAGAAACTCCTGTGTTGTTGGTAAATTACAAGCTCCAGGCTTGTTTGCAACTCTACATTAATTTGACCAACTCCTAGCAGATCGGTTTGGTCATTATTGGAAAGACCAGGTTCTGTTATTAATTATTACACCTATTATTTACAGATCAGAAGACTCTTAGAATCTCACCAAGAAAACTGTGGGCTGCGGGTTCACTTCCCAGCTTAGTAAACGTGAATCACAGAATCAACACTAAGGAGATTTATGAAGCAACCTATGACTAATTTCTACAATAGAAAATGCAACTTTGAGTAGAATTTTGACCTTGACCATAAGACAAGAAAAGAAAAAGAAAATCTGCAAAAGATGGCCCTAGCTTTTAATAAAAGCCCAAGGTTGAAAGGGAAAGTAAACAAGTTCTGGTGCCATCTGCTGCAGAAACTATGCAGGCCAGAATATTCTCTCCAAACTAATTACAGCAAACCAATGCGTTTTCTGTTACAGACAGACACAGTCTATGACTAAGTTAAAATGTTGTGGAACAGCGCCCTGCACATTTATTTGCATCCCTGGTAAAGATGTACAAAAAGCATTAGAAGAAATTAATCTTTTACTGCAGTAACATTTTCTCAGATTGAAAAACAGAGACAAATCCCACATTGAATTTGAGAACTTTTATTAGGCGGTTAAAAAAAAATGCTAATAAATTGTTTTTAACAAAATCATTGATGCTACAAATATTGGTACCCCTAAGAGCTTCAATAAAATACATGAAACTGTAGCTTTTTTTAATCTATACTTTAAGCTAATGAGACTTTGGAGCAACTATTGGCTCTCCAAACTTGGAAAGACAAGAGAACATACCATCCAAGTTAAGCAGATGTGTGTTCATCTTCAAAAGTAAGGATATGGCAACCACAAAATAGCTACCGACCTAAACTTACCTACAGTCAGAGCAATAATTAAAAAGGTTAAAACAAGCGGAGCTGGAACACACAAGGCTGGACGAGGACCACACTCAGGGAGAAGGATTGTGTGGGAGGGAAAATCCCAGAAGCTCACTATTACAGAAATGTAGCAAATTACTCAGTGTGAGATTACGCTGCTGCAATAAAATCATTCACTTCAAAACTTTTTTCAAATTTATACCAGGAGTGCCTATAATTGTGGATATACCCATATGTACCCATGTGTTGATTTTATAGAAATTAAATTGTTGTAAAAACCAGGACAAAAAAAAAAAAAAAAAAAAGAAGCAGTTTTATAAAGTCTAAAGACATTAGTGAAATGAATCCAAATAATTAGTTCGCTTAAACCAATGCTATTTTGGATAAATGATTTTAATGTCATAAAACAATCCGCTGACTCTAGGTTACGACATATTTAGGCTTTTTAATCAGAATTGGGATGATTGATTAAAGTGATGTAATAAATATTAAGAATTTCTTAGTTAAAAAAGGATGTGAGTACAATAAAATATAAAATAAAAGCCATTTCTGATACTATATCTAATAACATAATCTCAAAGGGAAGTCTAAATAAACCCAAAATGTGTCATACTATCATTAGTTTCGGTATTTTAGTTTATTCCTTCATGCTGTTTTCTTTGCAGAAATGGGCCTTAGTGTTTCCTGCTGTAAAAATGTGCTGTGGATCATCTGGCGCTAGGCACAGTTTAAATCATGATTAGATGCAACTTCTCCAGCTCAGGCCTTGATTTGCTCCATGGAGCTGCTCAGAATGCACTAAATGCTGGCGGTGATTCCATGTTGGGGTCAATGTGACAGAAAATGTTAAGGTAAAAATACTGCTCAACTGTAAAACTAAAGTGAGTGTAAATTTTACCTTGCAGCTTCGCCTTCTACTTGACGGAATAAAAAATAAAACCAACAACAATCTGGATAACTTTCTTTTTCAGTCTAAATAAATTTGCTGCACACTCATGTCTCATCTCCTGTGCAACCTCCTCTCTCCATCCTTCAGTGTGGATTACCCACCTCCGGTGCAAATGATTCCTGCCTTTCAAAGCAACACAATCTCTAACTGACAACACATAGTTTCTTCTTACGTTTAAATAAACGTTTTAATGCATTTCCCCATGAAGATCCTCTTCATCCTGCAAGTCCTCTCACCTTGAAGCACATTATGTCTGCAGAATGAGTCACTAGAGGCAGTTTAATGTGCAGGGGGGAGTGATGGATGTGGTGGAGTGTTCCTACAGATGCTGCAGAGCCTCCTGGGCTTGTTCCGTGTACACGTCATCTCTCTGCATCCATGTGCCAAAGCCAGCATCGAGCTGTGCGCCCCGCTGCGAGCCGCGCTGCTTGTCACGTGAAAAGAAACTAAACCTGAAGAGACGAGAGAGGACAGGTCAGCTGGAGGTTTACAAGATTGTCACGCTTGTGATGTCTGAAGTTAAATAAAAGCAACATTTAAAGCTGTGTTAGGAGTTAGGGGCAAATTCATTGTGGCAAGACATTAAAATGGTGCTGTTACTGTTCCTGTCTGCTTCTGTACCTGCTGTTGGACAGCTCAGCTTTGTCACGCCCTCCAGGGCCCTTTAGGCCAGGGTTTAGTTGTGGTTTTATATATTGTTAAAATTTCATGAGGAAAAAAAAACCTTGGCTGTCATGGTTGTTTACTTTGGTCATAACTTAAAATTATGGAAATTATTTTTCATGCAGATAATGTGGAAAAACAAAAATCCAATATATCCCTATTCCGACCAAAAGGGACTATTTTTAAAAGTGGCAAATTAATTAAATGTGTGACTGAAAGTAAGAAGGATAAAAAACACAAGATGTGTTCATCTTAAGTTTCATGCTGTCAAATTATTTAAAAAACTTTTTGGACTTTGCCAACATGGGCTTACAAAGCTGTGAAATGCTCCACATTGACCACAAATAATGATTTACTACTGTAGGTGCAATGCTCCTCAGAGCCAAATTGCAAAATAACACTTAATATCACTGGAACTTCCTGTTTCAACACACAATTGCATCAGGGTTTCATTAATCTAGCTGCTGATCTGAGATGAGGTTGGAAAACTCGGAGGTTGTCCTTATTTGCCACTGTTCCATCGACGTTGTGCAGCACCATCACGGTGCAGCTGGCTGGGTAAGTCCGCCTCTTTGAAATGGGGGACCTGGGTTTGATTCCCGGTCGCAATCCGGCGTAAAATCTCTGCCAAGTATGTGCAGATGACTCGCTGCGGCGACCCCTGCATAAGGGAACAGGTGAAGACACCAACGCCATCCCACGTGCAATCCAAGATCCATGCAGAAACAGCCCCACGCTACCACCACTATGCTTGACAGCTGATACAGCTGATGTTCTTAGGTTTGAAAGCTTTATCTTAAGTCCTCCAAATATTAGTAGTACTAAGTCTGTATAGTACTTCATAGCAAATAAAAAAACTAAACACATCTGACAATTTGGCCGTTGGAAAACATACCTCAAACATTTACGGCACTGCTGAAATCTTTATTAGATCAAGCAAAGTCAATTTCTACAGACCATCAAACCCAATGTGGCCTTCAAAATTAAGTCCATATAGAGCTTGGTGGAATGGGTTTCCATTGCTGAGCTGCTCCACCCAAGCCTTACATAACCAAGTGGAATGCAAAGCATCGGAGGCAGAGATGTAAAAATGCTCCAGCTGGACTCCAGAGCAGTGCAGATGTGTTCTCATCAGTGATGAATCTCACCATCGTGTCTCCATCTAGATATACGATGGATGAACATGTTTTTGGAGGTTGCCTGGAGAACTACAGTACAGACCAAAAGTTTGGACACACCTTCTCATTCAAAGAGTTTTCTTTATTTTCATGACTATGAATATTGTAGCTTCACACTGAAGGCATCAAAACTATGAATTAACACATGTGGAATT